>CAUYPK010018753.1:0-52933 GCA_963574355.1 Loris lydekkerianus
ACACCTCTCCCCTCACACCTCTCCCTACACACCTCCCTCACACCTCTCCCCTCACACCTCTCTCTACACACCTCTCCGCTCACACCTCTCCCCTCACACCTCTCCCCTCACACTTCTTTCCTCACATCTCTCCCCACACACCTCTCCCCTCACACCTCTCCCCACACACCTCTCCCCTCACATCTCTCCTTACACACCTCTCCCCACACACCTCTCTCCACATACCTCTCCACCCAACAACTCTCACCCCACTTCTCTCCCTACACCTCTCCCCCAACTCTCTCCCTCACAGCTCTCTCGACTCTAAATGCAGCTCTACTCTTTCCTCAGGTTGTGCCTTTTTGTTTTCTTTTCATTTTTATAGACTTAGGAGTATAAATGCACTTTTGTTACAGGGATATATTGCCCAGGAATGACATCTGGGACTTTTGCACAACCATCACCTGAATAATGCATATTATATTGATAAAGTCTTTAGAAAATAGTCTACTGTAAGCTTATCTGATCCGGAAATGTAATGAGCAAAACTCTTGTCACTAGAACACAGAAACAGGTTCTAAAAGACCAGAATATAAGTTTTGATAAAATGAAACACACTCATGGTATTTGTAGTATACTCTTAAATTACTGATTGAAAAGAGTAAATCATGCAAGAAATACCTACTTTGACAAAATAAACAAAATTACTAAATAAAATGTAGTAATCAGGATTAATTAAGAACTTGCCCCACATTAGTTTACATCACATAGAATCAAGTGATTTCAATTTTCACTTTAGAGTGAAGACTAGATGTTTCATATTCAAATGGTCCAATGCAAAACACTTCAAAATAGTATGTTAATTAGAAATTGCAAATGACCAGAACAGAAATTGGAAAGTCAATTACCATTATGATTTATCAAATAGAAAGCAAATAACAAAGACTTTTGCTGCTGGAAATCGAAGTTGTTCTGGGAGCCTGTCAAGAAATTCTTTTTCACAAATATCATTCCTATTACTTATGTGAGGAAACTATATACCTTTAGAATTCAGTTTGTTTAACCCAATTTCCTCTTTATTGTGAGAGCTGGTTCCTCCCCATCAATTGTTGGCGTGAGAATGGCTGTTTCATAGACTGTGACTTTGCTCCCCTGGTCACAGTCGATTGGTCCAAGAATCGGTGGCTGACCCAAGCTGAACTAAGATAAGCATCTTCAGGGAATTTCAAAATGGGAAGTGAGTAAAAAAATAAGCTGAGAAGTCACAAAACTTGAACCTTGTCAGTAGTCATGTTTAGTGTAAACGGACTGGAAAGCTTGAGAAAAAACGAGAAGTAGAGACCCACGGACAGACAGAACTGACAGGCAGGCGTTTAGATGCCTTTGGAGCACAGATTTCCACTCTGTACCTCAAGTCCAGGTACATTTCTGTTCTTAGGTCTTGTAAACCGTCTCTATAGACAATGGAAGGAAGGCCAACGCCTGCCACTATGGGAAGTTTTGACTACCTATGATTTTTTTAAAGATAAATGAAATTTATTTTGTTAGACTGTTATTTTCCATTTCCCCTCTCAGACAGGCAATTTTAATCTAATCACTAGATATGTTGGCTTTCTGTTACTTGCAAACAAAAGAGTTCTAACTAACATAACATTTTATTCATTTGTAATCACGAGTTCCATTTCCACTTGTCATAGAACTTGCAGTAATATAAATGACTAATATATTTGCTGTGTGTTGGTTAATATTTGCTATTTTACATAACGCCAAGTTTATTACTGCACTCTAAATCGACCCACTTTAAACGTGATGCTTCTGACCGTGGTGATGGCTGAGCTCCGGCAGCTTTTACTCAATGCTCTGCACACAGCACCCTCATTCTTTCCACAGTGAATCACACTAATACCAATTAAAACTTCCCATATTAATACTGGAAAATTGTGCCCCAAAAGAACGGATGATAGCCATTGAAAAATTCTTCACATAATATGACTCTGTTATAATAAAATTTGTTCATGTTAAATAAATAATCTAAAATAAGAATTAGAAGATATTATGCCTCTCAGCTCAGCGTCTATAGCACAGTGGTTACAGGGTCAGCCACATTACACGGAGTTGGAGGATTCAAACCTGGCCTGCTAAGCATCAATGACAACTGCAACGAAAAATAGATGGGTGTTGTGATAGGCACCTGTATTCCCAGCTATTTGGGAGGCTGAGGGAAGAGAACCACCTGAACCCAAGAGTTTGAGGTTGCTGTGAGCTGTGACGGCACAGCATTCTACCAATGGTGTCATAGTGAGACTCTGTTGCAAAAAAAAAAAAAAAAAAAAAGAAAGAAAAATGATAATATGTTTCTCTAAATAGAGGTAGAAACAATACTTTCATTTTTCTTTGTGTCATTTCCCTCTTTTTTTGTTGTTTAAATTACTTAAATAAATTGTTATTTCTGGAGAAAACATTTTCTAGAGGCCTTACACTAACCCGCAGCTCCTAGCACTTTTCAATCAGTGGTTCATCTTATGTAATTAGATGTTGTGTTGGTTATTATTTTTTCTTCAAAATTGATTTGCACCATCTTCTCTGGCTATATAAACATATAGTAGAAGAAGCTCATTAAACCTTCTTGCAGGAATGATGACTCTAATCAATTAGAACATTTTCATAAATTAGGGACCTGTAGACAAAAGGTCATAGTGTTTGTCTGGAACAATATTGAGTAGGGATTTTTTTTCCTCCCCACTGGAAATGCAATTAGAGCCTCCAGGTGAAAGAAAACCAAGGGCTCCAATTATCTGTTTTCTAAGGAAAGTCACCTATGACGAGGGCCAAATATTCTCATTCAAGTTTCATTAAGAAGCAGAAGAATTGGATCCACTGCAAACATAATAAATAACCAGCCTCCTCGTACTTATGACTCTTGGCCAAAATATTGAAAACAGAAGATAGAGACAAGGAGGAAATGAGGAAAAGAGAGAAGTCAGCGAGGTTGTAATCTCCATCCCGCTGGTGAGCACAATATGCTTTATGAATAAAAGCTTCCTTTGTAAATGGGAAGAGCAGAAGGTGCGTTCCCTCATCAGAGGCCACGTGAGGAGACCTTTAGGGAAGTCGTTCCCAGACATTCAATATCAGCTTAAGAGAAACAGCTGGTCTTCCTTTAAGTATAGCTCGGGTGGCTATTGGTTGTAGAGGAAAAATAAGTTGTACAAAAATAAAGAGAACAGGCAGATTTGAGCGAGAGAGAGAGAGAGAGCGAGCCTCTTACATCCGTGTACTTCACAGTTGAGCATGGAAAGGATGTTTGAGTTTTCCACTGGCTTAGGGGCAGTTCAGAAGGTGGCTACAGTCATCTCACTGGCTTCTCACCCCTATTCTGGGGTCCTGTAAGAAGTGACATGCAAGACAGCATCTTGTTGGAAAAAGATGATTAATAGAAAACAATGTTTAGGAAGCCAGATCTTCCGAGTCAGTGAATAATACAGGGGGTAGTAAAGCAAAGCCCTCTGAAGCACCCGCTCATTCACCCCAGGAAACCCCAGGAAAGAGTGGAGAAGTGGGGTGGTGTGGTAGGAACCACAGAGATGCACCTCCCCATTGTGCCTCCAGCCTCAGAACCACTCTTGCTGCTTCTAGAGCCCTGGGTGTTTCCTCTCCTTACTGAGACTGCGCTGTTCCTCTGTAACCAACAGAATACAGCAGAAGTGAAACTAAATAACTTCTGAATATAGATCCTAAGAACACATATGCCTTCTACTGTGGCCTCTTGGAATCATTCTGCAGATGGCAGAGTATTGTGGGTCATGCCAGACTCACTTAGATGGACACTCTGAAGAGTGCATGTAGCAAGACAAATGTTCCCTGCCAGTCCAGAGACACTTCATTCATCTCAGCGAAGACGTAAGACACTAACTTGAATACCCCAGCTCCAGTAAAAGTCACATGGGGAGACACAAGATTACCAGCAAGGACTAGAGCCAAGGTCCCAGATAAATGCACTGGTCGAGTCATCCTCTTTCCAGTCATGTGATCCAGTTTTCCTAGGGTCAGAATACTATGGATTAAATATTAGCCATCCCTGGGCATTCTGTTCAAATGTATAGCCAAAAGAATTATCAGCATAAAATATTGACTATTTCGACACACTTAATTTTGAGTCGTATGTTTAAATAGCAGTATATAATGGAAACAATGAGAAGATACTGCGATCTGGAAAAAGACAAGAAACAAATAATACGTAATTGTAACAATGTCTTGTTTTCTTTTTCTTTTGTCTTTAAACCCTCAACAGTGGCAGAATCCAGAAAATGATAGCCCACATCCTACCTTATTAGAAACAGTGTATTATACTTTCTTTCTTACTTTGAAATTATATTCTATTCAATTTCCACAGACAAAGCATATAGAAAAATTAAATACTTAAATTAAAATTTTAGAGCCTTAAAAGTAAGTAGTAAAGTAAGTGCTCATACGTTGCCATAACGAGTCACTAGATTTCCAAAACTACTTTGAAGGACATGGTAAGCTTTATGAATATTATAAACAAAACATTGGAGGTATATGTGAAGTAGGTCTACAGCATTTCACCAATAATAATAGAAAATATAAAACAAAGGTAAAATTATTGCCTCACTGCCAATGTACCGGTTTTACAACTGTGGAGGCAGAATAACAGATGAATACTTCATTCAGTAATATCAGGAATAATTTGTATTTAAGTTTATCACTTTATGATAACCTTCTTCTCAAGTATTAAGTTTTTTATTCATCTTCTTATAAAATTTTTAAATGTTATTTTGCGGTGCCATTGATACGTATTTGTGGTAGGGTCAGCCTCAATGAGCTGTCATGTAGGATAATTATTATGAAGGAATATTTTTATGTGTGACAGGTTGTCTGCTGACCTTGACTACTGCCCAAAGTGCCCTCCCATCATCGTGATTTGAAAAGTACACATACATCTCTAGAATGCTTACAAGAAGGTGTCAGCTTTTCTATTGAGAAGGGATGAGCTAGAGCTCATATGTAAAAGGGCATGTTGTTCTCAGAGACGAACCCCACCCACTCATAAACAACTTTTCCCTATCAAGGTTATGGAATGAAGAAAAAGGAAACAGTAGAGTACCTATATAAGCAAGTATATACGGTAAATTGTGGTGCTGTGCCCCTGAGCCAAGGTACAAGCTTCTACATAGGTATTGGGGATTTAAATACATAGGTACATGAGATTTAAATCAACTTTGAGTTTTAGCATTTTAAACCATACAGACTATTACAACTGAACAAGAAAAGGCATGAAATCTATGAAAAATGCCATTAATCAGTGAAAAAATGGAGATTCTACACAATAAATTGCAGGGCTTGGAGAAATTATTTATTCTTTACTAATCATATTTAACCTGATCAAAACTAGTTATATTAGTATGAGGTTAATCATTAAGTTATAATTTCTGAGAGATTACATGGGAATAGCATTAGATCTGTTCAACTATTTTAGGTTCTTTATCTTGCCTGACAAGGAGCTTTTATATTTTAGTCATGTGCAGGGAGGACTACTACATTTATTGATCATGTCAGGAGCTACAGCACTTAGCATACGTTATCGCTCAGCAACTTCAAAGAATCTCATCAAGCAGTCTTTACTATCCCCACATGATAGGTCAAAAAACTGAGAAAAAACAGAGAGCACGGGTAGCATGATCAAGGTTACATAAAGAATAAATGACTGATTAAGTTTGGCATTACACTTATTGTCTGTCTAACATGTCTGTTGTCTCTCATATTTAACGAGAAAATGTAAAGTCAGTCCTGTGTATATGGGAAATTTATCCACATGACCAAAGAAGATGTGAGGAATTATCTTTTTTCCTAGTATTCCTCCACTGTATAATTTGTGAAATGAAAAAAGCTTTCTGAAATTTTGTTTTGGTGGTCAAAGTTCAAATTTATTCCATCAGACAATATTAAAACCCCATCTCAAAGAATTTTATCACAATAAAAATACTGTACATGGAAGTTGTGGTTGTTAAGAAAAAGAATTATCCTTCACCAATAGGACAGAGATGACCATATTTCCATTAAGGACAAGTGATAATCTGGACTCTAAAATATATTCATCTTAACTGCTCCAAACTAAATGGCTTCGGAAAAGACGATTTTCTTACCAGACACAAAAGGAACAAATAGAGAAAGAAGTATGCAAATTTTTACTTGAAAAAATATTATACAGCATAATATATAATAAATCATTATAGATTATTTATATGATTATGTATAATAAGGTACATAATTAATATATTTTAATCTGATAAATTGTGGCTATGGATATAAAGACTAAAATGAAGTTTGAATTTATCACTTATCACGGTATCAGATTTTCATTGGCATAGAAATATTTCCCCAAAAAATAAACAGTAGCTTTTTGTGGAAATCTATTAAGGGACTTGTATTTTCAGAATTAGAGTACACAAAATATACAAATAAAATAATTTTTTTTCTTTTCTTGGATAATACCAATGTGTCATTGCTATTAATGAAATCTGTAGAAAGAATGATTTCTTAATACACTCATCAAATATTATTTTGATTTCCATTACCTTAGATTAAGGGTAACATTGTTCTCATTTTTTTATGTTACATTTTTCAAAATTTACCCGACTAGCCTCTGTAGAACACACTTTTATTAAGAATAAAGTTTTTGAAGTTTTAAAGACAAAGATATATTTAATAACTTTAAATAGCAACTATTCAAATAATTTTCTTTTCCAAGTTAAGTGATAACCCTCATCCTATAACCAAGCCAAGAAAATTTTGTCCAAACACCTTCCAAGTGTTTATTTAACTCACTGAGTTTTCCATCCCATTTTTGTGCCTCACAATTTTATTATTCCTGTTCTGTATCTCCCACTATATTTACTGAAACCGACAAGTCTCTTTTACTGCCCACTTTAGAATGAAAGCATATTTTGAAACTTGGAAACATTATCAAGTTAATCATCACTGTTTATTTTATACTCTACAAGTGGACTGCTTCAGATTTAAAATGGTCCTGTCTGACACATGCTAATGATTGTTTCTTAGTGACTGCTTGGTAACAGAAAGCTCCTCTTCATGACCACTTAGATGCTACAAATATTGAAAAACATCTTTAAAAATAAACAAGGTAATTCAAGACCATTTGAAAACAGCAGTTTAAGTTTTAGAACTCATAAGGAAAGTGTTCTCTGTGGGAAGGAAAATTGTATCAAACTTAAGAACTATTAAAAATAAACGTTTACTTTTCCAAATTAGCTAATTTGGATTAATTATCCAACAAAGGATATCTGCATATCTGGAAATGATGTCCATCAAAATCATAACGACTTTAGAAAATGGACAATGTAATCAAGAATTCCTGGACCAGATCCATGAAAAGATAATGTTCAGCTGCCTTTTGCTTTATAAGGAACCACCTCAAATTTAGTGGCTTAAAACATAAACTATTTTATTAAGTCTCTCGACTATGTAAATCAGGAATTTTAGCTCCATAATTCTTCTGTTCCATGTGGTATGAAACAGCAATATGCTTGAGTGACTAGTTTGTCTCTCCCCACCATGGCAGAGGTCACTTGGTGATATTTAGCTGTTGGTGCCTTTGAAGATCATTTCCCTTCACTTGTCACGTGCCTCGGCGGAAAGACCTGAATGCTGAGAGCGGCTGAGACTATTGAATGGAGAGTCTAATGCAGTCTCTCTTGCATGATGGCCTTTGACAATATAATTTTACAAAGCATCCCAGTGTAGAGGATGTCAAGAGCCAGATGACCTCTGAGCAAGATGATTTGCAGCTGGGGTAGGATCTTTGGGCAATTCGTCTGTAGGTGTTCCTTGTGGAGAGCCCGAGCCCATGGTGATCCTTAGGCATGCAGGCATTGTCTAATACTCCCCTCACCTGTTATGTACCATCTCAATAAAAGGCTACTGTGGAGGTTGCTCTGGGCTACCCTGCAATCATGGTTAGCCCTCCTCCTGCAAGCTTTTACTTCCAATCTGTGCCAGGCCTGGTTCCTTCCTGCTGCAATTGAGACCAGGGCCATAGGGGCTGCAACATCCAGGACCCCAAAAGTGAGTGTACCAGCTGACAAGGTGGAATGACTTGGTGTCTAACAAACTAGCCTCAGAAGTCAAAAAGCTTTACTTTGCTTTATACTTTATTGAATAAAGTCATTGTCAATCTGCTCTGATCCAAGGGAAAGAGAAAAATATCCTATCTTTTAGTAGAATAAGAATGAAAAAAAAAATTGAGACAATGTCTTAAAACTGCTACAGATGCCAAGGGATGTGATGCTGGAGTGCAGGATGTTTTCTTCCTCAAACTACTGGATGAGTGTCACACTGACACTGACAGCTGGTCACACTTGAGACAGAGTCTCATGGCTGCAGACCAAGACCCTTTCAGGCTTAATGGAGAAATAAGGGTGAATTCAAATGGACTAGCGATCAGCAGTTATGAGATCCACTTCTCCATGATCTCAAATCTCTGGTATTGGGTAAAAGAAATACTGAATCTCTAGTACTGAAAATGCCATAATGGAAGTGAGGAGCTCATTGCATTCATCTAGCAGCATAGTAGGAAAAAGAGACCACAACTCAGAAGAAAGCGCAGAAAATGAATCCGAGAGGGACCAGTGATGGCAGGGAGAGGAGGCAGGTGGGTGTCTTAAAGTGTTTTCATACTGTGGTCATTTGAATTCCACATAGAGGTGAAAGAAGAAAGACTCCGAAGCAATATTTGAAGAAATAAGACCAAATAGATTAGAGATATTCACAAGGTCCCAAAACTAATGAGTAAGATACATAGAAAGAAATATGCAATTTGTCATCGTATAGCAAAATGGCTGTAATAAAATACAAAGACACAATTCAAAAGCAGCCAGCAACAAATGACAGAGGATTGAAAACTAAACAAACATTGACTCAGTAACAGAAAAAGAGAAGAAGAAGAAGAAAAAAAAAAAAAAAAACCCAAAAAACAGAAAATATTGAAATGTTATTCGTCCAAAATATGGGGGAAAAAAATCAAAGAATATCCCCTGTCCAGCTAGAATTCTAAATCCAGAAAATATACAAATTTGTAGATAATAAATAAAATGAAACAATTTTAAGAAAACAGACTAAAAAAAAAATAAATGAAATAAAAGGGATATGAAAGAGAATCTGACAGATCTACCACCATCAGGCTTATGCTAAAGGATATTCCAAAAGAAGTTGTTCAGGCAAAAGGATATTGAACTCAGATGGAGAAGGTAGGAATGAAAAGAAATGGACAGTAAATAACACGGCAAAATAACATTTATTGTCAAAATATTAATCAGAATAATGAGGGGGAGGAAGTGGAGGAGGAAGCGGCAAGAACGATTCACAAGGAGAATGACTAACCCAAACGGAAGAGTAAATTGAATAAAAATAGAAAAATAAAATAGAATGAAATCACAAAAAAAGGAGGAAGATAGTAAAACAAAGAACAGATGGCAAGCACAAAAAGCAAAATAAAATATGATTAAGGTAAAAGAAACAATCTTGAACTATCCAGTATTACAAACCTCAGATGCTGATTGAAATGAACACTGTGATGTAACTCTCACCTGCAGGGTGGGGCTGGGGAATGTTTGTGAGGGACAGAGGTCGGCGGAGGGGTAACACTCTCGGCCTATGTGTGTGTGAGAGGGAGAGGTCGATGGAGGGGTTGACACTCTCAGGATATGTGTGTGTGACAGAGAGGAGTCAGGGGAAGGGTTGACACTCTCAGGATGTGTGTGTGTGACAGAGAAGAGTCAGGGGAGGGGTTGACACTCTCAGGATATGTGTGTGTAAGAGGGAGAGGTCGGTGGAGGGGTTGACACCCTCAGGATATGTGTGTGTGACAGAGAGGAATCAGTGGAGGGGTTGACACCCTCAGGATATGTGTGTGTGACAGAGAGGAGTCAGGGGAGGGGTTGACACTCTCAGGATATGTGTGTGTGACAGTGAGGAATCAGAGGAGGGGTTGACACTCTCAGGATATGTGTGTGTTACAGAGAGGAGTCGGTGGATGTGTTGACACTCTCAGGATATGTGTGTGTGACAGAGAGGAGTCAGTGGAGGGGTTGACACTCCCAGGATATGTGTGTGTGACAGAGAGGTGTCGGTGGAGGGGTTGACACTCTCAGGATATGTGTGTGTGACAGAGAGGAGTCATGGGAGGGGTTCACACTCTCGACCTATGTCTGTGTGACAGAGAGGAGTCAGTGGAGGGTTCACAGTCTTGGCCTATGTGTGTGTGAGAGGGAGAGGTCGGTGGAGTAGTGGATACTCTTGGCCTATTCAAGTAGAAGCTCCAGCCACTTCCTGTTTTCTGTCCGTCTTCAGGGGTTCTCAAGCTTTTGTTGTCAGGCCAGTTTCGTTATCAAATTGTATTATGCACCTCCCAACATTTTTAATGTGGATTTTTATTAATATCACCAAAATTAAAATAACACTCATTTAAAAAATAGTAAATATATTGTATGTTACCATAAAAATACAATATTGTATGTTACTATAAATAAGTGCACTTTTTCAAAATATATTTGTGAAAATAATTACATTCTTCAGAGCAAAAGAACACAAACGACTCTCCAAAGAGCCACACTGCCTTTTCTGACATTGTCTTTTCCATCTCATGTTACGGAAGCAAGCTGGTTCCTAAACACTGGCTCTGTAACCAACCTGTTGTTGTTATGTTCAAATCAGACTGTATGAACAGACGAGGCCTCTGAAAGTTCATCCCTGATGTTTAGTGTTTGGTATGTTTTGTGGGGCAAGTCGTCTTCATGCCCAATCAAAGGAACCAACGTGAAGTGATTAAAAGTGGACCTCGGAAGACACAGGCAGAGTTAGATAATTTCTGCAAAACGATCTCTCAGTGTACTAACTAGTCCCACATTTGTGAGTCTTGGTTTAATTCTACACTGATTTCTTATTTCAAATACAGAGATGCATTTTGGTAGAGTCTATTTGAGTCTTTTCTTCAGATTTGTTGTTTTATTGTTAATAGTGCTGTTATTGTAGTGTTTTTATAGTTTTCCATTAAATGCATTTTCAACATATGCCTTTTAATTCCTAAAACATGGGAAAGTCTATCTTTCTTTTTTAATTTTAAATTATTGCAGAGGTTAGAAATGTTCTAGTTATGTGGATTACTTTTCTAATCTTTGAGTCGAGGTCAAAGGAGGGCCTTTCACCCACATGCTGTCCACTGCCGTTTGGTCATTTTTGACCCCGCCCCCCATCTCCTCACCCTCTTCCTTTTTTTCTACTGACTTTTACTTCACTCTGTGCCCATATATGCTGATCATTTAGTTTCAGTTTAACAGTGAGTGTGTGGTTAGTTATTTTTCCATTATTTATACACTTCACTCTGAAAACTGGTTTCCAGTCCCCTTCAAAGTGTCGTAAAGCACTAAGTCACCATCCTCATGGATGATCTGGGCTCCGAGGTAGGCAGATAACACGTTTTGTTAACCCACTCATGACCGGTGAGCACTTGGGTTGGTTTCCCATCTTTCCAAATGTGAATTATGCTTCAATAAACATTTAAGTGCAGGTGTCTGTTTGATAAAATTACTTCTTTTCCTTTGGGTAGTAGTGGGATTGCTGGATCAAATGATAGGTCTATTTTCAGTTCTTTGTAGAAATCTCCAAACTGTTTTCCATTGAGGTCATACTAATGTGTAGTCCCACTAATAGTGATAAGTGGTCCTTTCTCTCTGCATCCATGCCAACATCTATTGTTTTTAAAGTTGTCGATAAATTCATCCTGTCTGGGGTAAGGTGATACCTCAATTTTTGGCAGGTGATGGTTGAATCACAAGAAAACAAGAGAAAGTCATTTAATAAATCCCACAGTACATATTAGAACTGAATAATGCTTTAGTGATGGTGTGATAGTGATAGTGAAAGCTAACTATAATTAAAGCTTATATTTCTGAGCTTTAATATAACAAAACTGGAGCCTGAGAAAAATAAGTAACTTGCTGTTCTCACTGCTGCATCAAAAATACTTCCTTGCTTTATAACTTAAAATGCCTTCCTTTCTTGTGAATTTGCATCTATCTCAAAAATATGTGGTGTAGCTTTTCAGGGAGAAACCCTAGGTTTTCTGTATCTACAATAAGAAATATATACCGTCTAACAGGTTTAAAAGTGTTCTGCTTACAGGATAATTTGAAAGAATCTTGTGGGTTTATTCATTTGCTTTTGTAGTTCAGGTTGCTGAAATGTGGAAATAAAATCGTGGCCAAATAAGATAAGCTAGCTCACAACCACCCATCCATGCCAGGTACTTTGTGGCTGCTTTTATTTTGGTTTGTTTCTTTACTTTGTATTTGAACCTTGGGAGAAGCAAAGGAGCTGTTAAAGCTTGTGTGTAGTATATTTATTTTGTTAGCTGAAGTAATAATACATGTAGCAAGCTGAATGGTAAAACATAATTGATATAACTTCTTTTATATTTAAAAATTATAAATAGGTACATTAAGCCTAAGCTGAAAGAAAGTTAATTAGATTCTTATCGGTCCCATTGTTTGAATCAGGACAAATCATACCAACCCTGTTGCTATTTTCTTACCTATTCAGAGAGAAATATTTTTTGCGTGGGTCTACTTGAATCCTTGAATATATTTAGATATCATTTTGTTTAGTTTTTTCCTCTGCTCTTCCAGCCAGAGATCACCCACTTAAGAATTAAAATGCATTTGTGTGTGTGATTATACCCGTGTTCTCTTGTCCATTAGCCTGTAAACCACAACGACAGAACCTCTCTGTATTCTTCTCTCTTGTAAATGTGTTGAGAAACTCCAACAACGGCATAATGATAAACACATAAATTATTCAAATGACTAAATCTGACGGACCATTGAGGAAATTACGAAAGCTCTAATAGTTCCTTTTTTAAAAGGACAAGCTCTGCTCATCTTCTCTCCTTAGATGGGGCTCAGCATCTTGCTTTTCAAAGGGAGTATCAAGAATTCGTCCCAGAGTGACGGACCAGTAAAGAAACCACTTTGCTTTCAAATTCAAATTAGATAAAAATGGATTAGTCACTAGCCGTTCACTTCAGATTTCCAACTTCTATGTTAATAAGCATGGAAATTAGAATCCATTTGGAAAAAGTCAATTATTTCTATCATTTGCTTATTTTTTCCATGAGAAAATTTACCGACCAGTCTAACTTTTTGGACAAGTCCATACATTTCTGAAAAAGAAGGAATTTAGCTCCTAGGTTATCTTTGGGTTCCTTTCCAACTTTCAGATTTTACGATTCTAAGCCTACTCATTATCCGAGTGGGTGTCCTGACTGTATCTAAATACACTCGATTAAAAATATTTTATATAATTAAAAATTTTACCTCTCAAAGTAGGAATGGGTAAAAGAAAAGAAATGCACTCTACATTTTTACCCTTGAGAAACAAATTAAAGCTGAGATTCACCCTTTAAAAGAAACAAAAGTGACATTACGTGTTAATAGCTATCACCGTTTAGGACTTAGAGATGCAAGTGCCACACAGAGTGGAAATTTGTAAATTGTGGAAATAATTATGTGTTTTTTGTTCTATGTTTTTTGAAAGACTTATAATGAAAAAGTTTCATTGTCCTGACCTTTCTTTCTAAAATCTCGGTGCATTTCCTCTTTCGTCTTGGAGAACAGAGCATAAATCACTCTTCTTGGCATTGTGTAGAGTCTGCCACGCGGGCAGCCAACTTTTACAGATGTCCTTCCTGGCTTCAAAAGGCAGAAGCCCGCAGATAGCAGAAAATGCCAGGCTTCTCCTCACGCCTGAGGAGGTTCTGTTTGCCGTGGAAGAAACCTGTGTGCTGTGATAAATGCCGCTGTGCCGAGTCAGCGTGGTGGACAGTTTAACTCCACGACCTTCCGCAGGCAGACAGCATCCCTTGCAGATGGTCTTTGACACAACCTGCACCGTAGAATGTCAGCATCAGTCTAGCAGGTGGGAGCTACGTTCGTTTGCTATGAGACAGCCACTTCTTAGCGTGGAGCTGTGCTGCCTCACATTCTCCATGATTATTTTTTCTTCTATTTTATTCTTTCTTCATTACTCATCAATGCATGGAAACTTCCTCTGTGAGAATCTTTACATCTCAGGTGTAAAGCTGAAATCCAATTTCTAAATGTAAGTGTATGTAAGTGTTGTCATTACATTTCACGCCCAATAAGACAGTTCCTTATTCTGTTATGTTTAATGTTACTTATTTAGAATAACTTAATCTTGCCTCATTCAAGCACCAGTGACTCACACGCAGGAAGAAGGAACAGGAACCACACTGGGGAAGTAGACAGGTAGAAACGTTGTCTCTGTCACTAAGAGTATATCTTAATTTTTTCCATATGAAACACGTCTACCCATCTTTGAAGGAATTTCCTCATTTTTCTTTCTTTTGTCAGGATTTCTATTCCTAGAAATCGTTTGGAATAAACTTTCCTTTCTTTTGAAATCATTGCAGATTCTACTTATTAAAACGTTTCAGTATTCAAGGTATTACATTACAAAAAATGCTAGTACCTCTTTTCTTACTGAATTATATAATAGATTGTGAATTTATGTATAAAAATTTTTTGTCAATAAAAGAAAACACTCTTTGATACACCTGTTGAAAATCAACTCTATCTATATCTACCTTGAACAGTCACCCAGGAGACTAACCCAGAAACACACACACCACATTCTTCCAGCTTACCTTCCTTATGGCCTTTTAATTAGTCTGTTGCTCATTGCCCTTACTGTTATTTGCAAAATTGTAACATGTTATTGTCTATATATCAAGGAAGAAGTAGGCTCTCTGTTCTACAATCCAAGGCAAAGTTTTGAAAACTACATTCCATGATCCAACATCAACATGTACTTGTTTTTGTAAAGAACTTATTACTAAAATAGAACAGTGCTCATGACAAACCCATAGCTAACATCATACTGAATGGAGTAAAACTGAAAGCTTTTCCACTTAGAACTGAAACTAGTCAAGGATGTCCTCTATTGCCATTCCTGAGTAGTTCTAGACAGTGCAATCTGGAAGTTCTAGACAATGCAATCAGACAAGAGAAGGATATAAAAGACATACAAGTGGGGGAAAAGGAGGTCAAATGGTCTTTGCCAATGATATTACACTATATTAGAGAATCCCAGACATTCAACCAGAAGATTCCTGGAGGTGATTAGGACATACAGTAATGTCTTAGGTTATAAAATCAATGACTACAAATCAGTAGCCTTTGTAAATACCAATAACACCCTAGTTGAGAAGCTAATCAAAGATACAATTCCTTTTACAGTAGTTTCAAAGAAAAGGAATAATTAAAAATATACCTAACAAAAGAGGCAAAGGACTTCTATTAAGATAATTATAAGACCCCGAGAAAAGAAATAGCAGAAGTTAACAAATGGGAGAGTATACCATGCTCCTGGCTGGGAAGAATAAACATTGTTAAAATACCTATTCTACCCAAAGTAATCTACAGTTCCAATGCAATCTCCATTAAAATACCAACATCATATTTTGAAGAACTAGAAAAAATAGTATTTCATTTTGTCTGGAACCAGAAAAAAAACCTGTATAGCTAAGGCTGTTCTTAGTAATAAAAACAAAGCCAGGGCATCACCCAGCCACACTTTAGGCTATATTACAAGTCCACAGTGATCAAAACTGCATGGTATTAGCATAAAATTAGAGACATAGACATTTGGAACCAAATAGGAAAAAAACAGGTGAAACCAGTCTCTTATACCCATCTGATCTTTGATAAATCAAACAAAAGAATACACTGGGGAAAAGAACCCCTATTCAATAAATGGTGTTGGGAGAACTTGATAACCACATGTAAAGACTGAAAATGAACTCTCCTCTTTCACAACTTAAAAAAATTGATTGAAGATGGATTAAAGATGTAAATGTAAGGCATGAAATGATAAAAATCCTAGAAGAAAGTGTGGGAAAAATTCTTGAGGATGTCAACCTGGGGAAATATTTTATGACAAAGACTTTAGTGGCAATTGCAACAACAACAAAAATCAGCAAATGGTACTTAATTAAACTGAAAAGTTTCTGCACAGCTAAGGACACAACAATCAAAGCAAACAGGCAACCTTCAGAATGGGAAAAGATTATATGAATGTTATGAATCTGACAAAGATTTGATAACTAGGATCTATAGAGAACTCAAATTAACAAAATAAGAGCAAACAATGCCATTTATCAGTGGGCAAGATACATGAACAGAACCTTCTTTAAGATAGAAAAATGGCTAAAAAACATGAAAAAGTGCCCATTGTCCCTAATTATCAGAGAAATGCAAATCAAAAGCACCCTGAGATATTACCTCACCCCAGTAAGATTAGCTCACATCACAAAGTTCCGAAGTTGCAAATGCTGGCATGGATGTGGAGAGAGGGGAACACTTTTACACTGTTAATGAGTCTGCAAATTAATACAACCTCTTTGGAAAGAGCTATGGAGAATCCTAAAAGAAATTAAATTATATCTCCCGTTTGACCCTGCAGTCCCACTACTAGGCATCTACCAGGAAGAAAAAAAAGATCATTTTATACTGACATTTGTACTAGACTGTTTATCACAGCTCAATTTACAATCACCAAGATATGGGAACAACCTAAATGCCCATCAACTCAAGAATAGATTAAAGAACTCAGATATAGGTATATTGTGGAATATTATTCTGCCATAAAAATATGGTTACTTTACATCTTTTGTATTAACCTGGATGGAGCTGAAACACATTCATTTTAGTAAAGTATCACAAGAATGGAGAAGCAAATATCCAATCTATTCAATACCATTATGAAGCCAGGAGACAATCTACTTGCACCCAACTGAGTCCAGCTTATTTACTAAAGTAGTCACACTTACTTTATACAGTGAGAGTAAATATGCTTTGCACCTGACCTATCCCAGTTGTCAGGGAATTCCATCTCAGTCATTACCATGCTTCTCCTTTTTGTGTTGGTTGAATCACATAACAGAAGGCGTAACTGGGGTGTCTTTTGAAATAAACTTAAAAAAAGAATAGAAACTAAGTTGATTATTAAAAAAAATTATTTCTGGGTAACAGAAGTTTTTATTTTGGAAAAATCACAAATATCTAGGGCACTGCTTAAAAACTTGTCATTTTTCCTGTTGCTATAGCTAGTTTACCATTACAGCCTATTGGCATTACTGAGTAAAGTATACCATGTGTACAAGTTAGAGAAGCATGGCAGCTGTTAAGAAGTGGTGTCACATGGGCACTGTGACTGGCTGACTCTCTCTCTTTGCACTTCATTGGCCCCAGGGCCAAAGGAATTGGGGTAAATGAAAAGAGAATTTTGCAACTTGTAATCTTTATAATTTGTCTTCCTTTACCATGGCTTCTGTCTTATGATAGATTTCTTCTGTTAAGAGAAAAAACTTAAAGAAAGAAATTGGAGTTAGCAGAGTTTATTTGAGCAATAAGCAATTCAAGAATCAGGCAGCACTCTGAACCAGTGAAAGTTCAGAAAGCTCTGCTCAGCAACTTGGACAGGCTAAATTTACAGAGAGAAAAAGGAAGGGACATATGGAAATAGTTTGATTGCTTACGGATCAGCATTCGCTTTATTTGAACAGGTATGAGTAGTTTGTAGCCTATGACTGGCTGAAAGCTCAGCTGCTTTGACTGGGCAAGACTCAATTACTTGCTACACGGGTAACTCTCAATCTGGTTTACAGTTTGTCTACATGCTGAGTTAAGTTATACGTTACTATGTATAGTGGTGGATTTAGGGCAAATTTAATTGTATCTAACACATCAGGTGTTTCACCTGAGAATTTTTCCACAATATATTTAGTGGTAGTGTTTACAGAAACATCAATATCAGCTGCTTTTAAATTTAAGTTTCCATGGTGGTAATCATCTCAGGGGAAAGTGAAGCACATCATTGAGCTCCATTCAGCAGTATCTACAAGCCCCTATTGTGGCCAAAGACACCTAAAACTGTTTGATATTTCATTAAGTTCTCCTGTTGAACACAAATGTTTTCATCCAATTTTCCAAGAGTGGCTTCTACCCATCTGGAATGTTGGAAGATCTGATGGGCTGCAAAATCCAAGATTTTTAGTTTTGAGATTGAACAAAACCTTGGGCAATGATAGCAATTTCTGTTGCCATTATAATAAATTTGGTTGATCTCAGTATGTAATTCACAATTACATGTCAAATTAGTTAGATGAGATTCTTTATGCTTTAATGTTTTTGAAATTTTGTCCATAATGAGGTCATTTGACATAGAAATATGGCAGCATCTGAGAATTTAAATCTCTTAAGGGGAGAAAACACATCAGGGAGACTATTATGATATTTATTAGGAAAATAACACCAAAAAACTAAATTATAGTACTTGTCAGAAGTCTCCATAAACCAAACTAATGACAATTTTAAAAACTTCAAAGTCCATGCAATAAAGACAGTTCAACAGTATTCAAAGGCAAATTGGTCACAGTCTTTGACAATTAATGACCCTAGTTTACTATAAAATGAATTAGCATAAAGAAATATTCATTTTTGTAGCAAGGCTGGTAACAGAAGTCATAGTAACTTGGAGACCCACTAAAAACAACATAAAGATTAGAAAACCTAAATATAAGGTTTCCATCTGCCATTCAGGAGGCTGGCAAATGACACGAGAGGAGCAACCAAGAAGATGCCCTGTGCTGCTTTCACTTGAGAAATGTTTTGAAATGCATTTGGTGGCCTTGTTTAGAGCAGTGATTCTCAAACTGTAGGTCACAACCCCCTTTCTAACAGTGAAAATACATTGCAGCATTAGGAAGGTTGAGAACCACTGGTTTAGAGCAAAGTCAGTATCAGTTACTTTTAAAATTAAACTTTCTATGGTCATAATATTAGAGGAAACAAAAGCACAACTTTTAATTTTATCCAGCACTATTCACAAGCCCAACATGGGCAAAGAGATCTACACCTGCAGAGTATTCAGTTATGTGCGTCTCTGGGACACATTCGCTTCCACCTTTCAGAGAATGGCTGCTGCCCTTCTGAAATGCTGGGAGATCTGATTGGCTATGAATGCCAAGATTTTTCACAATTAATGTGTTATCTTCAAATTCCATGCCAACAGCACTTCACTGCTGCCAGGAGTGAGCCCTCAGGAACCTCACTGGAGCCTTTCCTCACTGGAAACCCACATATCTCTGTCTACTGGGAGCTTGGAACTAATTTTGATCATTGACTGCTTTGGCTTCTGACTATGAGAAACATTACAGGGCTCTTCAGGAAAAGCTATGCAGGATGCATCAGTGAATCAGGCTAAATATCAAGATCCCAACCAGTGAGGAGGGAGAACTGGCTAAGCAAATTCTCTACCAATCATAGCATCAGCACTCGCGGTAGAATGTGCAGTTAAATTTGTTCACCAATGCAGCTCCGTAGCTCCTAAACAAGCTCCGGTGGCAAAATTATTTTCTTGCGGTCCCTCAGAGCATCCTATAAGGGTGGGACATTTAGTAGAAAGAGACCTCTCTGGATTTAGTCATCACATAATTACTCATGCCCAGTGACAGTCACAGCACTTGAGGCCTTCTCTCACAACATGCATTTTGCAGGTTCAATCCTGTAGATTTCTATATTTAGTTGTGATAATTTATTAATTAAAAGGGGCAGAGTACTGTTTCCAGGAGTGCAGGAAAGCAAGCAGCAATGATGTCTACAATAGCAGGACAGCTTTCTATTCTTCCTTTTGGTTTCACCTGGGAGATTCTCCCTGGGAATAGACAGCCACTGGTGTTAGTGAAATTGTTCCCTGAATTGAGGGAATTAGACACAAACCCAATCTTCTTTCATGTTTTTTAATAGAGCGTCAGCCTTTATTAGAGCCCTTTGCAAATCATGACCTCATGGGCCTTTTTGTAAGAAAAAGGAAGAGATGAGAATCCCATGACATGATGGGAACAAGGAAAATAAGTCACGTCTTCATGATGACAGACAAGTTTTGATCTCTGATCTTGGAAAAGCTATCGTGTCTAGGACGCCACCTGCTTCTGGGAAATCACTTTCCTGGTAGCTTTACTCTAAGGTCTGCTACTGGAACACAGTTTCAGGACTATGGAGGGGCCTTTATGAGTTGAGACATGTAGGTTCAAGACTCAAAGCTCTGAACTTTTCCCAAAGAACTTGGTGTAGTCTCTTCTTATGGAGTTTAAGGGCATTCTTTCTCTGGTGTCATTTCCAAAAGACCTATGCTCTGGTCCTAGTTTGTGAGGATGTCATTGTGATCAGCTGGTAGATCACAAAAGTCTTCTCATATCTGGTGGAATACGATTTCGCATAGTGTATTAAGGCCTTGCACTATTGAGTTATGACAGAGTTTATAAGAATGGGAGAAACATAAAGTTCTGTTATTATGAGCATAGGACCTTTTCATAAGGTGTCAATCTATATATCCTGGTGGGAATAAATCTTATTGTCATCAATGAGCAGTGCCTTCGACCAAATCAATCCAATTAATTCAGTTAGCTTTGCCTCCCATTATGTCTGCAAAATCTCACTCAACTACTTTATAATTGTGCAACACACAACTACCTTCATCACTGGAGTTTTCTGCAGATATGTACCTTAAGAGAAACCCATTAATAACCTTTTAGCTGCAGTTAAAGAATCAAACTTCCTGCATGGAGCCTTCTATAAAACAACAACAAAAACACTCATTGAAAGAGACAATTGAAGGAACTCCATCTGTAAGTCCAGATGATCCAGCAGGTGCAAGATATGTTTCATCTAATTTTTTTTTATTGTCTTACCAGAATTACAAGTTTGACAAACCAAGCATTAGTTATAAATAATTTTAGCAATTTTAGAAGAATCACCCCCAAAATACTTTTTTCATAATTTGAATCAATTTTACCCTTTTTGGTGAGTTATGGAGTGCAGAATTTTTAATAAGGGAAGATTTGAGGCCTCAGGAAGGACCAGGTGCTTGTCCAGGCTCCCAGTGAGTCCACGTTAACATGGAATTCACATTCCCTTAAATACCAAATTTGTTTCTCCAATTTAGATGCCTAGTTCTTCTTATTAAATAAATTAACATAAGCAGTTTGTCTTGGATCAAGCCTCATTTAAAATGCATATTTTAACAGTCTTGGTACTGGCTGACTTAGCATGAATATCCACCAAATAATTTCTTTGGTATTTAATCATTTTGTTCTGCTTGATGTTGGATTACCAGTTTTATGAACCAATTTTCTCAAAAGAGTTCTGAGAATTCTTTTCCATTCCAATGGTACAATTTTTAAACTCTAATCCCATGTCAGATTAACAATAGTATGATGTTAAAATTATCATAAACCTGTACTTGTCAAAAACCTCTTCATGTAACTCTTTGAGGAGAAAATAGTTTAAGCTTACATTTGTCAAGAAATTGCCAGAGTAATCAACTAACCAGCAGTGAATGATAAGATTATTTTTTTTCTTGTTGCAATTTTGCTGGGGCTGGGTTTGAACCCACCACCCTCAGTATATGAGGCCGGTGCCCTACTCGCCCTACTGAGCCACACAAAAAAATAGCCAGGCATTGTGGCAGGCACCTGTAGTCCTAGCTGCTCGGGAGGCTGAGGCAAGAGAATCGCTTAAGCCCAAGAGCTAGAGGTTGCTGTGAGTCCTGTGACATTATGGCACTCTACCCGGGGCGGTAAAGTGAGACTCTGTCTCTACAAAAAAAGAAAAATATTATTATTATTTTTTCTTTTTGAGACAGAGTCTTACTCTCTTGACCTAGGTAGAGTATAGTGGCATCATCATAGGTCACTGCAACCTCAAACTTCTGTGCTCAAGTGATTCTCCTCCCTCAGCCTCCAAAAAGCTGGGACTATTGGCAGCACCACAACATCTAGCTAATTTTTATATTTTAGTAGAGATGGGATCTTACTTTTGCTTACACTGGTCTTGAGCTCCTGAGCTCAAGCAATCCTCCCACCCTGCCTCCCAGATTTCTGGGATTATAGGTGTTAGCCACTACACTTGTCCAGTGATAAGACATAAAATGTCCATCGTTAAAGATCTGATGAAAATTCATTAAAATAATAATGCAATTGAGATGAAATGTTGATTTATTTCTGTTACACGCAACATTTTATGAAAATAACTAGAATTATGACTGATAGTTTTATACCAATATTATTATAATTCCTTGAATTTCATATATTTTTAAAAACTCATATTAATAATACATATATGTCAAATATAAATCAAGCAAGATTTAGCATTACTTACTATTTGACAATGCTTCCATTAAATGTAATATATCAATTAAGTCCAATAAGTTTAAAGTCTATATTTTTATAAGGATATAGAGACTGAGATTTTCCAAGGACCTAGGAAACTCAAAGTCAATTAAAGTTTAAAAAAGTTTAACAAAAAGATATAATTTAGAAATTTACTTTGGCAAGTTCATCAAAAATATCAAACTTTCAAAACACTTGATCAAAATAACATTGCTGGTCGCTGTGAACAATAGTCATTTATTTGATGATGATTAATATACCACATATACAGAAAGTTACATAATCATAGAAATACTTTAGCTCATTTTATTAGCAAGAACTCAGTTTTCTCAAGGGATCAAATGCTTATTAAAGATGACGTGTAACACGGAAGTCATCATGGTAAAATAATAGAATTTTTGTGTCCTAGGCCAATAACTTAAAAGATAAAAAAAACCTTCCATAATTTTCTATTAAAAGCAACAAGAGAGCCTTGTTGTTTATAAAGGACCCAATTCCAGTTTTATAGCAGTGTACTTTTATGTTAATGTTGATTTTTAGAAAACAGCAATTCCTTTCTAATCTTAGCTAATCAGATAACACACTAAACTCCTTTCATGAGATTCGTCTTCAACAGACTTTCTACAACTTCCTCATCCAATCAATGTTTGTCTTATATGAAGTTGGACAATTAAGTTCCCAAACTCATCCTAGAAAAAGTGCTACATACCTCAATGCTGAATATAAGGTCACTTTCAGAGCAGTCACCGTGGGGAGTGCACCCACACCAGCGCCTCCTCCTACTTACTTCAAAGCACTTTTGGAACTTTGTTTCTGGAATGGCCATCACAGCTCTCATAAAATGAGGTTGGACTTAACATTCAGGAGCTCATTCTGGAGAATGTACTTGGAAGGACAGGCCGCGTGCTGGTGTTTGTGCGTGGTTCAAAGGGGACTGTGGTGATATTCACCCAGGGGAGAACTTAGATGGTGGTGACCGCAGTGACAGTCAGAAATGAAGGGTGTGGCACTTTTTCTAGGATAGGTTTGCAAACTTAATTGTCTGCCCTCATATTTGCTTTTCTCCATTTGAAACAATAGTCGTTCTATTTAACATAAAACAAACATTACTCTTTTCCTCTTGTAAAATGAAACATCTTCATACCCTGTGGCATTTCCTTACAATGGCACACCTCATCTGCTTTGTATACTTTCAGATAGAATTGTTTTCCTTATTATTTCTCTTAATTTTAGTTGCATATATTAATTGGAATTCTTAATTCTCGATAATCTTAATGTCCAGCGAATAGTAGGAAGCAAACAACTGTGACTTTGTGACTTACCTATCACACTAAAAATCTGTATCTTGGCAAATCCACAAATCACAATGTCACACTTTCCAGAAGAATGTGCTTTCCCATAGTACATTAGACTATGTTTGTTAACAGTGTCACGGAGCTTTAGTATTTGTGTAATGAGATACTGTAAAAGAGGCAAATTTTATCTCTCCTTCTAAGCTCTTGTTTGTTTGTTTGTTGTAGGCTTGAGAATTAAATTGTTGTTTGGACAGATTTCCCTCATCCTGCAGTCTCACCTTTCCATTCTTGTTGGTAGGAATGTTAAAATCTTCTCATATAGGAAGGAGACCATTTACAAGAAAATTTCATCTTACTATTATTATGTCTATTTAACTCACTTCATTTCAACAATTATGCTCAGATTCTTATAAAGGTGAGATATTAGACAGCTGCCCATCATCTTACTTTTCTTATTCATTAATTTTATTACATGAAGAGAGATAAAAAGCTTTTTTTTTTTACCTTTTCAATGTGGGTAGGAAAAGTCACGTATCTAGTACATCGCATTTAATGATGAGAAATCTGAAAACAGACCTGGTTTAATCAAACCAAAAATATTCTAATTTATCAAAAATTAGTCATGTAAACTTGAAAAGCATTTGGGTTAGTTATTATTTTTCTTAACAAATATTTTATTTATACAAGCACTTATTTTTCTTAAAGTCAATTAAATATAACGTATTTTAGAATTTAGAGATAGCATAATTTTTAGTAATTTAGAGATAGCATAAAAAAATCACATATACCTCATACATACAGACACGCACAAACATACAGGCAGGAGCAGATCTTACAGCTTTCCTTCTAAAATTATACTCAAGTGTCTCAAAGAGTAATACCAGCTCACTAATTTATTATAGAATCTCTAATTCTTATTTGTTTTTCTGTCCAATGAAGCAGATTTCCTGCCAAGATGGGTAAAGCTGTTGCTTAATATTTGTTTAAGAGTACTTTAATATTTTTTAATTTACATTCTATAACGAATCTTTCAAAATGGGCACACATTGATTAATTTTATACTTCAGTTGCACCTGCTTAATAGTTAAAGAATTAAGCCACTTGCTTTAGTGATATTTTGGATCTTTTATTTTCTAATGCATTTTTTAAGTGAAAAGTTTTATACAAAACATTCCCCACTCTGGCCACTGTAATTCCAGGTTGTCCTTAGTAAGATTAACCTGTTTTTTCAAAAATACATAGACTCTGGGCTCATCATTTTTGTATATTAATTTAGTCAGTTTCCCAGAAACCAGAATCTCAGAGTCCTAGAGTTCTGGGCTCTTTAGATTCAGACAAACTTATATTTAAAAAGTTCCTTCCTAAGGTTTCTAACTAGATCCAGTCCAGTTAATGACTACATCCAATCTGATCCTACCCCAGTCCAGTTTGCTCAAATAAAGTCACAGAACTGAAAACATAAATCTACAGAGCTCAAGCCTGAGAGAGTAATCACTCATAATTGGCTCAGTCATCATAATTGGTCAAGACTTGGTCACTTGTCTTCAATTTAGCTTGTAGTTTACTTACATATTAATGTAGGTCACGGTTGGTTGTAGAAACAGAGGTAGGCCAGGATTGATTTAATTTTACATGTTCACTTTCAGAGAAAGAAGAAACTAAGGAAATAATTTAAAATTCCACTCAAAATATAACTAAAGAAGATATTAACCTCACTATAGCTTAGAAGTCAAGAGTTTAGGACTTGGGTTCATTTGGGGTGCCTGCATGGTTCACAGTAACCCTTTCATTGACAGCCTTGTTTATTTAGTTGTTCTCTATATTCCTCACCCAAAATTAATTTAACCCACTAGACTAGGCAGTTTATTCTCTGAAATCTTCAATAGTAAGACTATTGATTAGTTTTATTGTTGCCTCATCTATAATACATGAAAAAAATGGAGCTGTATCATTCCAGGTCCTCAGACTCCCTAAAGCTAGCTATTATGCTCTTGAATTTTTCAGATACCTCTTGAAACAATATACAAATATTATATCCGAATTAAAAGCACCTATGTCTGAAATATTTGTGTCAAATATTCCAAACCTTATTACTATATAAAAAAGAAGGCAAAAGTCTTATATGAATATGCAGACATTTCAGGGTTATGTTAGATCAATATTAACTATTTTATAATTCATGAATTTGCTTGAGTTCATTTCTTAAATTTCAAAGACTTGGAGCCAAAGCTTGCATGAAAATGGTTATAAGGTACTACTTTGCTTAATAGATTGTTATTATTTACCTCAGAGTTACAACTAAATTATAATTATAACTAACTTTGGTTACTTTGATAATGGAGTAAATATAATTATTTAAATACAGTGCCCCGGACTGGAACCAATTCTCAAGTAAGTTTTGAACAATACCAAATACAATTTTTAAAATCCCCTAACATGTTGCCATATATTGGTCCTACATTCCTGTTCTTGCTTAACTAATCAACTCAAGTGGTCACTTCAAACTAAGCATCAGTGGAGGAAGGGAGTTTTCAATGAAAGAAAATTAAAGTTTTTTTTTTTTTTTGCAAACTTAGAACACACAGAAGGAAGGAAATAATCTTCGCAAACCAAAAGGCATAAAAAGTAATTTCCTCCATAAAACTTGTTCTCTGCCACTTATAAGAGGCTATAATTTTAGAGAAAAGAGCACTCAGGATAGACTTACGGATAAAGAAGTTTGGTGAACAGTCCAGACAGTACTGAACTTAGGTCTTACACTCCAAGGGGAAAATAATTTTTCAGGAAAAGTATGTGAAAATTTGGGAGTAGAAGATTAGCAAGCATCCATTCAAGAGTTATTTGTGGAGCTTCTATTCTAGGGAGGGTAGACTAAAAAATGTTAGAAGGATGACTTATGAATAAAAAGAAAATGACAGGTGTTAGGAAATGTCTGCTTATATGGTGATATTTGAACAAACACATAAAATAGATCTAAACGACCGTCATGTGGAAATCCTGGGGCTGAGGAACCAAGTCGTAGGGGAGTGAGTGTGAGGCAGAAGACAAGAGGAATCATTAGGGAGGAGCTGCTGTGATGAGTAAGCTTCGGAATTTTTTTTTTTTTGATGTACTATGTTCAACAGGTTTGGGAGATTTCATCGGTTATAAAATTGCACTGTTGATGTTTTGTTAGATGCTTTACTTTTACCTGATTAAACCTTGTTTCTCTTGAATGTGAAACCATGATGGTACTGACCAGGAGAGGACCCAGCTTTACCCAGGTGGCATACTAATTCTTTCAGATCAAGTTTTTTGAATTACAGGTTTCTGATCTCCCACTGCTGCCCATAATCACCTGTGCTGTACCTACGATTTTCTTATTTTCTTTCATTTTTGCTTGTTTGTATGCTTTTTGAAGCATAGGGTTTTATACTTTTCTCAGTTAAACTACCGTTTGAGAAATGATAAGCATGTCACGTCACCTAATCAAAGTCTTTGAATCTGGATCCACCATCCTCGCCATCAATTAAAATATCATTTTTCTTACCCTGTGCAACTTCTATAAGCAAAATCTATCTTATTTCTCCCTAAGAAAAGTAATGGAAATTAGAATAATCATTTTATATAATAGCCAGGAGGCACATTTTCCTCAAACCTCACTTTCAAGTTGGAAAGAACCTAATTTTAAATCATTAGTAAACTTCTTCAGATTAGTATAAATGTCCTTCATCTCATTTCTCTGTCTTACTCACAAGAAGATTATGAAAGTCTTTTTCAAATTATTTATTAAGTTCAAACAGAATTTTGATAGGAAAATCCTGAAGAAAAACTATTTTGGGTCCACGATGGCTCCCAGTGAGGAGGGATTCTATTTGTTTTAAATGTTCTCCCAATAATGCCTTTCCAAATATCTCTAGCAATAGGTTCAAGCTAATGGTCTATATAATTAAATACGTAAACAATGTATACTTTTTCTTCTTCTTAATTGTTTTTTAGTCTTCCCTGTTTCTCCAGGACATAGTAATTTTAACCGAGTGCCATATCAGTGCCCTGTGTAGAACTGCACCATAAAAATGAGGTGGAATTTATCTAATATTTATTTTAAGCAGTTAAAAGTTAACTTAAAAATCTGCTTACTTACCCAAAGGCACCTTTTTCATATTACTTCTTTTAGTCTTGCTTATTTCAGCCTGAAAATCAGCTTGAAAGTAGCTAGAAAGAAATAGTCCACAGATATGACAAAAAGGAAGAAGTTTTAATAACGTTAATAAATCTAAATAAAGTGGGTCATTATTGATAGGAGAATATAAATTGAGGTCATGCAGACAAAAAAATTATTCTAAGAGGACGGTCTGGGTTTTAGTCTGTTCTCTATTTTGCTCCACCATGAAGAGCAAAGTGAGAGTCATGGACCACGTTAGGGCTGGTGGTGAGTGCCGTGGAGACGGACCTGCTAAAACACACAGTCAGATTAATTCCCTGTCCGTCTCACTGGTAAGACAGGATTTACGAAGTTATACTTCTTTATATTTTGTAGAATAGCAATTATTTGAATAAATGACTTGTATGTATTATGTGCTGATTATAACTTTAGGAACAAAATCTCAAGTATCTATGACTGTGATTAATGTAGAACAGATTAAGACCTGGACATTCTGGTTAATGCCCTCTTACCACCATACTCATTACTTGATGAGTCTAAAAGTATTGCTTTAAACATAAAAAGTCTGTCATATGCATGTTCTTCAATTGAGCACAAACATTTTAAAACATCCATCTCTATGTAGGAAAATCACTTGCGTATAAGACAGACGTGTGCCTATCCCCGAGCTGTTTTTGCCCTGGGCTTCTCCATCCGTGCTCTGTTCTTCCCAGCCATGCATCCCTGCTCTTCTGGTTCAACAGGTACTAGGGGTTGCTGGAAGAAACAAATAGTGTGATGACAAAGAGGGGCCTTATTCAAGTGCTTCTTGAAACTCTAGCAGTCATTTGAAGATCAAAGTCTCAAACTGTTTTACTCTATCTTTGATCTTTAAATAGGCACATTTAGGCTGTGTACTTATGGGACTGGAAGATGGTTTTAACTAAAGTGGTAACACTTTTGCCAGTTCTTTTTTTTTAAACTTAGCTGAGTCTTTGCAGATTAGTTGAGTCTCTGACAGAGTTGGCTAATACCACTGTTGGTTTATTTATAAGATTATTAAGGACAGAAATGACAGTTAGTCTTAGCCAAAAGGCCTATTCTCTGTTGTTGTTTTGAATGCTTCATTTTTTTGCCAGAAAACATAAAGCTAGTTTAACATCTTGCAACTAGTTGTGAGTTATTATATTTTATCAAGGTAATTTTATTTAAAATTACTGCAAGGCTTTCATTCCAGTAAACCAAAATTTTATTTAACTGATAATTTTCATTTTTCTTAAAAAAAAAAAAGACATATATATGTAACTCATTGTTAAAATTTCACCTAGTACTTAATATAATCAGAATGATTAAAGAGCGTTCCACTTACCAAAATACAGACTCTCAGGTTAAGACTTGCAGGTAAGTGAAAAGAGAAATATTAGTAAAAGTACTTTTTCCAAAAAGTTTTTGATTGGAAACACTGCTATTTACCACCTCAGCTCATCATAAAATAGATCAAAGGATGTTGAGAGTTAAGAATAATGCAATTCGCATTTAAGGTAACTCCTGGTGAGAGGTACCTGGACAGCCATCTCTAACTACCTGGAAGGTGCTCTATTGTAACACACACCCAGGATAGGAATCTGCTTTCATTTTATTGGCAGGAAACCACAGTGAGGAGATTAAAGCGTGGCTATTAAAAAAGTGTCACTTTAAACAAAATATTTAATTTATTTATATATTTACATAGACATTTACAGATACATAAAGCTTGAGCAACGGGGTAGTTAATCCTCAAAGGAGATAAGCACATAAACCTATACCTTACACAGTTTCTTATAGCCGTCTATAACTTCATATCC
The DNA here is from genome assembly GCA_963574355.1 of Loris lydekkerianus. NCBI lineage: Eukaryota > Metazoa > Chordata > Mammalia > Primates > Lorisidae > Loris > Loris lydekkerianus. Next base: position 29,581 of record CAUYPK010018753.1, read on the forward strand.
CTTTCCTATGGGAAAATTAATCATTCACCTGATATCATCATAAACCCTAGTTCTTATTATATTATGTATTCATTGTGTATAATGTAGAAATCACTCATTCTGAAAAAGTCATAAAAATCTCCTGTAAACTAACTTCACCATTCAGAGATAAATAACATTCACATTGTTGGGCATAGTTTTGGGGTTACCTCTTTCTATCATCATTTACACACATTATATTCCTTTGTTAAAACAAAATGATTGTATACGTTCTTAACTTATAAGCTTTTACATAAAATACAGCATATCACTGCCATTGAACGTCATCAAAGACTACTTTGAGACATTACTGTTATTATAGGATTAGATGATATTTATAAAGCAGCTTTAACTAATCATTTAATTTTATTTCATATTTGAATGTAACTTATTGTCTGTGTTAAACCCACAAGAAGATATTATGGAGAATTGACAAAAAGTAAAGCATTTATACTTTTATAAATATCTTTCCTATTTGTTTCCAAACTTATTATGTGGTTGATTTAACAAATTTTAAATAAACACACACAATCTTACAAGAACTTAGGAAATTTAACTTTTGTTATAGATATATAATCCTCTCCATATGCTATGGGGTAAAGGGCTTAATACAAAAGCAAAAGTTTTATATTAATTAATGGAAAATAGCATGGATACTTCAAAACATAAAGAAAGGCAATACATTTAATGTGTTTTTATTGACTGCTTCCATAGGAACTGAATCTGATATCCTCCCTAAAGAATATGCATCTGTTTCAAATAGCTGGCCTTGATTCTGACACCACCTGATACGCTGAGAAATTCAAACTTCCATTCAAAGTTATTACACCTTTCATCCAGGAGTGTCAAAGTTCAGTGAAAACACCTCCCTGCTTTTTCCCCAGGGGTCTTTCTAATCCTTATGTGAAAGTCAGGAAAACTGTTCACGATTACGACATTACTGATACCTTCTCCAGGCTCATAAGCCAGAGCATCACCTGTTGACCATTTCCAGTTATTAGTAAGGTCCTCTGGAATTCAGCCACAGGGCAGACTCCAGTCCATCCACCCATTCACCTTTCCCTCTGTCCCTGGTCCTTCCCTCTGTCTCTCCATCTCTGTTTCATTCATCTCTTTTGTTTGTTTTGTGTTTAAACTACAAAATTGAATCTTTATGAAAAACTTCATTAAGACTTTGAATATTAATCATTGTTAACAGTATCTTGCTATCTGCTCATCTTGCTCAATTTGGATGTGTGTTTCCAAATGTCAGCTGGACTTATGTTCTTTTTTATTCCTATCTATTCAATCTATAATTTACTATAAACATAGCCATAAAAGAACATATACATTTAATTTTCAGCTGTTCCTTTTGAAGTAGGCCCCACCTTTAGTGCTACGGTTATTAGCACTTGCTGTGCATCAGAATCACCTGGAGAAATTGTAAAGCCAACTCTGCCCTGACCTTCATGGAGACCAGTGGAAATGGAATCATTTAGGAGTAGGACCTGGAAATTGTGGCTTTTTCTGTCTCTGTGGGTAACTGAAATGTGCTGTCAACATTGAGAAGCACTGATGAAGGGGCAGCTGAAAAGATCGCCTCTTCTTCCAAGGAGGAGCCGAAAAATTTTAGCAGGTGTTCTTTATCCAAAAACTTTAACAAGATAGAAATTGGTCTGTTTAAGACCCACAACAGTCTGGTTAGCCTTAAGACAAAATAATTCAAAAGAGAAACAATTTAAGTTGCTCTTCATGTATTATAAATTTTTAAAAATTTAAAAAGTCAAAAGACAATGGTAGATAGTTATGACAACTGTATTGTAACTAAAACAAAAACAGTAAGACAAGCTTTCAATACATAAAAATGTGCCCCTCAGTAACATCGAGCTTATCCCTCTTTAATGCCTTTGGCTGTATTTGGAGCAGGCCCTAACTATCTATATCTATATCTATATCTATATCTATATCTATATCTATATCTATCTATATAACAATTGCATTGTGATTAGTGTATGCCTGGTGTACAAGTGTACATCATAAGTAATTGAAAAAGGACAAACCGACTTTATAGATAACATAATCACCTACTTCAGGACTAATTAAAACAGTAAAGATGTTAAATTTACCTGATGTTCCCATTAATTTGGTACATGGTCCCAAACAACTAAATGCCACTGTATAAAAAGATTCACTTTACCATATGTTGCAATTTTAATGTAATTGGCATTGATCACTAATCACATTCTCTTTGTAGATTGCCTAACAAGTGAACTAACACTCTATTATTATCAATTATCACTAGTCGTGTACAGGATAAAGTGAGAGGCAATGCTTATGCATTGCTGAGTAAAAATTATATTAGAACCCATTTAATCTGTGAATAGTGAGTGTGAAATCCATTTTGAAATTGATCCACTTATCTATTATTTTGTCTTTACCAAGAACTCTTTCTTCCTATTATCCCTACTTCCTTTATTTAGAGGAATATAGGATACTATTTCTTCAAATTTTAATAACCCATTTTCAGATTTAAGACATTAGACATCATTGTAGGAAAAATATTTCATGTCATAGCAATAATAGAATGACTCCAGTCATCTCCCACCAAATGGTGCCCCAGTGCATCAAATGTACACTGACTGTTCATATGCAATTAGTCAGTTTAATGAAACTGCTGCAATATTTAACACGCATAATTGCTCTGGCCTCTTCTATAAAGAAGTTTATGATCAGTTAGTATATGTTATATATCTCAAAATTGAAATTTAGGAAGTGCTAATAGCAAATGTGCCCATCTGCAGAACATCCTTGTCCTGGGTTGCTGTCATCAGTAGGTAGTCAATTGAGGAAGACTGTCCACCAGCTCTAGCTGAAGAATGGGCCATCAACAGCAGCAGGTATAAGTGATCAGACACATGGTTTGAATAAGTACATTCTTTATATGCTCACTAAGAATTCAGCATCTTTTTGTTATTAGCAGGTGAAGGAGTCCAAAGAGGCTGGGATATGACCACTCGGCATCATTGAATCAGCCTGTGATGGTAAGAGTAGCTAGAAAAAAGATTCTCTGACTTAAACTCTGTGTTTTAGCATTAAAAAGAGTTGAGTGTTGGATTTTAAAAAGAGAAGAAGGAAAGAAATCTATCAGGTTATTTAGCCAGTATCCAGCAGTGTAAGAAGATCTTTGTGGTGTCCCCAGTTCCAGGGAATAAAAGTCAGCTCAGACAGGTCACCCAAGGAGGATTCCGCATCTCCATTGTCAGCCCAGACAGGTCACCCAAGGAGGATTCTGTGTCTCCACAGTCAGCTCAGACAGGTCACCCAAGGAGGATTCAGTGTCTCCATAGTCAGCTCAGACAGGTCACCCAAGGAAGGTTCAGCGTCTCCACAGTCAGCTCAGACAGGTCACCCAAGGAGGGTTCAGCGTCTCCATAGTCAGCTCAGACAGGGCACCCTAGGAGGATTCAGCGTCTCCATAGTCAGCTCAGACAGGTCATCCAAGGAGGATTCTGTGTCTCCATAGTCAGCTCAGACAGGTCATCCAAGGAGGATTCTGCGTCTCCATAGTCAGCTCAGACAGGTCACCCAGGGAGGATTCAGCGTCTCCATAGTCAGCTCAGACAGGGCACCCAAGGAGGATTCTGCGTCTCCATAGTCAGCTCAGACAGGGCACCCAAGGAGGATTCAGTGTCTCCATAGTCATCTCAGACAGGTCATCCAAGGAGGATTCTGTGTCTCCATAGTCAGCTCAGACTGGGCACCCAAGAAGGATTCCGCGTCTCCATAGTCAGCTCAGACAGGTCATCCAAGGAGGATTCAGCGTCTCCATAGTCAGCTCAAACAGGGCACTCAAGGATTCTGTTTCTCCATAGTCAGCTCAGACAGGTCATCCAAGGAGGATTCCATGTCTCCATAGTCAGCTCAGACTGGTCACCCAAGGAGGATTCAGTGTCTCCATAGTCAGCTCAGACAGGTCATCCAAGGAGGATTCAGTGTCTCCACAGTCAGCTCAGACAGGTCATCCAAGGAGGATTCAGCATCTCCATAGTCAGCTCAGACAAGGCACCCAAGGAGGATTCAGCATTTCCATGGTCAGGTCAGATAGGTCACCCATGGAGGATTCAGTGTCTGCATTCCCTGGATAAGTGTGGATCCTCTGCTAACACGGCTGCACTGTCATCTTCCTCATTGAGATGCCCATGTTTCCCTGACCTAAATGCTATAAGACTTTCATGTTGCAAAGTGTGTCCCTGCTGTTTCTATCTCCCTTCTCCCCCGTCCATTTTATACCTTGTAATCAGAATGACCAATTGGAGTGTCAAATCTGATCACACCATTTCACTTGCTAAATATGCACAGCCCCCTGTCAGCCTTGGGACAAACTCCAAAATTACTACCACGGTGTACAAGGCCCTCTCATGCCGCCTCAACTCAGCCCTTCCCTCCTACCTGTATGGCCTGGACATGCAGACCCCTCTCCCCATCCCCGATCACACCCGTCGTCCCTCAGGGAGTCTTCACAAGTGTTGTTCCTCTTCTGCCTCCTGCTCTTTCCTTACCTGAGTGTCTTGTATGAATCTTTCACATTTTTCAGCGAATATTCCTCCTCAGAAGGTTGTTTTTCGTGTTCTTCTGTGTAATTGTCCTGTGCTTTTCACGTAATTCTCTAGCTTGCTGTGGGTCCTATTTCCAGGCACTTTTCCTGCTCTGCTATAATCATCTATTTGCATATTGATATCTGACAATAATTATAAAGGCTTATATTTCTCTTTACTCTATCTCCATGACCTGGAACAGCATATAATACACAGTGAGGATTTAACAGAAATTCGTTGAAAGCAAAAAAAGAATGAATAACATGTATTTGTTAAGTCAAAATGTATCAATCCTTCTTATGTTCTATTTATCAATATGATTTCATGAAACTTCAGTTCAGGTCACACTCTCTGACTTTGAATGTATTCTCAGAGCATATGTTTTATAACCAACAAAATCATGTTTGTGTATGATGAATTGTTAAACATAAAATATACATATAAGTTTATAAAATATAAACTTTGGTTTAACTTTTATGTAGTATCTCTTTTGGTAAAATGTTCTTTTATCTTGTGCATTTTACCGATTACACTCATTTTTTAATTTAACAACTTTTTGAAAAAGAACTGATAATTAGTGAGTATATAATATAATAGCACCTGGATATACCAAAGATTATTTACCATAACTTTTTCTCTATTATAAATTTAGATTATTTGTGATTTTGAAATGTTATAAACATTTGGATGTTTGTTTATTGCTTCACGAAGCATGAATTTGAACATAATTTAAGCTTTTCTAAATGACAGCATAATGATCTTTATCTTCATTTACCATAACACATTGTTATATAAATTATGCTTTTAGTCAAGAATTACTTTACTTTCTTTTATATTGTATCTTATTTTTTTCAACTCTATAAAGCTATTCTTACACTATACATTCTAGAATTTGTTCAAGTCTCTAGGTGTGATTTATTTTTATTGTTTCTTTGATTCAACACGTGCTGTATCTTATATCACTTTAGGCTTCCTGTTGTGGCTGTCTATAATTTCCAATTTGTCATTTCTAACCTGTGAGGATTTAGAAGCCACACCTTGAGGCTTGATAGAATTATTTAAAAACATAAATGTTTGATATGATATGAGTACTGGTAGGATGCTTAAGCTTTTACTCATCACTTTGGTGTATATGTATACACACAGACACACATGTGTATATATATACACACACAGAGATATACATATACTATACAAATATATATTTTCAGGAGTATTTTTATCAATTTTATACATTTCTATCTTTTGTATTTGATTGGAAAGATGAACAATAGTCATTTAATTTTTTTTTTTTTTTTTTTTTTTTTGATACAGAGTATCACTTTGTCGCCCTTTGTAGAGTGCTGGGCCATCATAGCTCACAGCAACCACCAGCTCTTGGCCTTAGGTGATTCTCTTGCCCCAGTCTCCCGAGTAGCTGGGACTATAGGCACCAGCCACAATGCCTGGCTATTTTTTGTTGCAGTTTGGCCAGGGCCCAGTTTGAACCCACCTCCCTAGGTATATGGGGCTGGCACCCTACTCACTGAGCCACAGACGCCATAGCCATTTAAAATTTTATGTATTATGATGCAAGCTTTAGAGCAACAGCCTAGTACAGATAACTACCCAGTGATTTTAACAGGATTCTGTGATTTTCTAATGGTAGCATTTCTGTTTTTGAAAGAGTATAGATTGCTTTACAATTGCCGTTGTCTTGTCATGGAAATGCATGTTTGAACAAAATCTTTGAACTTTGAACTTTGAACTTTGAACAAAATCTGAAAAGCATTAAAAAATTAAATTGTATTAGTTTAACCAAGTTGTATTTAAGTTATTTATGAATCAACATGTCAATATAGAAACTTGTTCCTTTTACCAAACCATGTATGAAATTTGCATCTTATTTGTATGTATTCTGTCCCCAAACCTTTGATTATAACTAAAAACAACAGTTGTAGATGGATTATGCTTCTGAAAACATTCCTAGGCAGCCCCAGCACACGGCAGCAACAACCACCTTAGACCTGTCCATCCATACTACTAAGATACATGGCTGGTACTTCTGTGAAGGAGCAAACTGCACATCTTTAATAAATGCCAAAGGGACGGCATCCTACTAAGATATTGGACTTGTTTTCAGAAAGATCTGAAATAAGAAACATTACCACATTGTCTTTAACTTCTATTATCACTTGAATGCTTGCATTTTATTTTAGTTTAGGACACAGCAGATGAATTTAATACCATCAAATGCTCTGTGTGCCTTTGCTGCCCCCTTAAGACAAGTAAACATAAATTAAAAAGCTCGTAAGAATCTTTAGTTTTCTGAATTAGCTTCTTCGGAAATCTGTCCCTACATGTCTAAACATGTATGCAAACACACGCACATACACAGAACCACCGAAGGAAGACCTCGATTAAAGATTATTGGACAATTAAGTCAATGTTTTGCTCAGTGCTGCTCCATAATCAATAAAAATATTAGGTTTTTTTATACTCTGAGAAAACCATGTTGTTCTCTGAAGGCAACTAACACTCCAGTGTATGTTAAGTTTTGTAAAGTCCAAAATTGGTACCTACTTTGGTCTAATATATGGTTATGATTTTTCTCTGGGTAAATTATTGAAGAAAATTATATCAATTTTTTCTTTTTATGCCTTAATTATAAAATGAGACTCAATTATTTAGTATAAATATCAGTCTTAGATATCTAAACAAATACATGCCTAATAAGTGTTTTTATAAGTATTTATAAGTGTTTTTGTAAGTATTTATACTAGGAGAAGAACCAGTATATTTAAAATAGCACATGAAATAATATATCCTAAATTTTAAGAGGAACAAATTTAGGTTAACTGCTTATAAATTTCAAAATGGAAAAAATTGTAATGTGATGTATGCTACTGAATATACTTTGAATATAGCAAAAGTAGGATAATTCTGAGCACCATTTATCATTTAAACTAGATTTTCTCAGTACAATGTATTAAATATTATTGATAACAATATTTTGGTTTCATTTAAAGAAATCAAATTATTTTAATCCATAAATAAATATTGACAACAGTTTTGTATTTAAGACTGAGTTACTGTAAAATATCCCTACCTTTATTGGAAATATGGTATAATTTTGAAGAGAGAAAATCTATAATTTCTAAGAAAACACACTGAAATATTCCAAATTCTGCAATATGCCATTATTATTATTATTATTATTACTATTGCAAAATAAGAAGCCACATTTGTATGATTTTTCCTTTAGGTTCAAGAATTTAACTTATTACTGATGTAAATAGGAGGATTTTATTAAAAATATAATTTTTAAAAAGTTAAATGTCCTTTTTAATTTTATTTTGGTTGATGAGTATATGAAGTTCATCACAATACTTTTGAAAACTATTTATTTAAAACATATAGCACAGGCCAGGAACGGTGGCTCATGCCTGTAATCCCAGCACTTTGGAGGCTGAGGCAGGTGGATTGCCTGACCTCATGAGTTAGAGACCAACCTGAGTAAGAGTGAGACCCCATCTATAAAAAAAGTAGCCAGGCACTGTGGTGGGTGTCTGTAGTGTCTGAGCTACTTGGGAGGCTGAGGCAAGAGAATCACTTGAACCCAAGAGTTTGAGGTTGCTATGAGCTAAGATGCCACAGCACTCTACTAAGGGTAACCAAGTGAGAAGTTATCTCAAATAAATAAATAAATAAATAAATAAATAAATAAATAAATAAATATGTAGTACATTATTTTGAGGACTAAAAATAATGTTTTGTAAAAGTTGTTTTTTTTTTTTTTTTTTTTTTTTTTTTTTTTTTTTTTAATTGCAACAATGGGATTTAACCAAAAAGGGAATTGCAACTTATATCTGCCAAATATCTCCTTGGTTATCTTCACTCTAAGTAATATCGTCATGAATGTAAGAGACATAAGTGATTCATATTTATTCTTCAAACAGAAATGTGTTTAAAATAATTTGCTTTGCAATTTCAAGTTGAAAATGGACAGAGTGGCTTAGAAAGGCAAGGGTGTGCGTTTAGTGTGTGCCTGTGTGTGAAAGAGACTTCAGGAGTTAGTACAGTGATGAGGGCTTGAGAAAGAGTGGTGAGGAAGTCCTCAGAGTGCAGCCTGTCAACATGAAGGGAGACCCTTTCATTCATCAAACAGATTGGTCCTGAAAGTAGCTAGGAGGGCAGGACCAGCCTGATTCATAATGGTGATAGGGGCTGATGGTGGAACTAAAACCAACTTGAATTCTATTTGTCCGGGGTTTTCTGATTTTTAGGTTCAATCCCTGTAGTGAAACCACTATCTCCTTGCTGCTGTCATTGCCTCTCTCTTATCATGTACAGAAGATTAAAAACGCTGTCAGGGCTGGGCATGCCCAGTCACCCCAGGCAGGCTTTGACTGCACGCACAAAGCTGTGTCGTTTTCCCTTTACATCTGCATCAGCTACCTGAGAGCAATCAGACACGTCAGCGGGAAGCCTCACCTCGGTGTGAACAGGCTGACCAGTTCAAGCAGGATGATTTCTGCAATGGCCTGCCAGGGTGTTCAGGACAGCCGGTGGGCCTTTTCAGTTCTGCCACGAAGCTGACACTTCTCAGAATGATCTGTCAGTTCCTTCAATGGATATTTTACCTTCTACACACGAAACTTTAATGATGAAATTGTGAAATCAATGCCTTAACTTGTAGAAAAACAGTAGTTTTCTTGACCCATAATTATTCATGTGGCTATTGTAAGTTAATTCAGAATTTTCAAATAGTCTCCCCCCCAGGCTCAATTCTTCTTCTATAGCTTCAGTTACCTGCGATCGACCATCATCAAAGCATTAAATGGGAAATCCCAGAAATAGACAGTTCATGTGTTTTCTAGTGTGTGCCCTTCTGCATCATGTGATGAAATCTCACACCGTCCTTCTCTGTCCCATCAAGGTGTCCCGGGACATAAATCATCCCTTTGTTCTGAACATCCCTGCTATCTATGCCACTGGTCTGTCCATAGTTGCCACTGTCCTTTCCTGACAGTGACATTTCAACCTTGACATAGCTGGATGACCCAGGATCACCTAAAGCAGGTGATTGTCCTTCTGAATCACAGTGCTTTCGTTAGCCCCTCACTTCTCCTCACTGGCAGACATTTTCCCATCTCACAGCATCCCAAAAGTGGTGACAATAATACAATGAGATGCTGTGAAAGAGATAAAGAAGAGAGACCACCTCACATAACTTTTATTACAGTGTTATAGTTGCTCTGTTTTATCAATACTTAACTGTTGTTTATTATCTTAACTCTATATAGTATCATAGCTATGCACATATAGGGAAACGTCTAGTAGATATAGGGTCCAATATATCATGATATCAAGAACCCACTGGGGGTCTTGGAACGTAACCATCACGGATCAGGAGGAACTATTATGTAAGGAATACTTTTAAATGTGCTTCTCATTTGTTACACCAAGTGCATGTGGCATAAAATTGTCTCAGTATCATGAAGAAGAAATAAGACAGGAACTTCTTAAAATTAAAATATGAACTATATAATTTCAAGCTAACATATTCCAGAGTGGAAACACCATTTTTGGTATGGGCCACTGTATCAATCACATCAAGATAAGTTATGTTGTGATAGCAAACAACACCAAAAATTTTAATGAAATTCAATAGTACATACTTTTGTTTCTTTTTACTCCCTCATAATCCATGTCTATCGTGGGTCAGCTGCAGGTTTATTACTATGGTACCAAGATCCCTGAAGCAATCTCATCTGCATTACCACTGAGGGAAACAATTATGGAAATAATTGATAATTGTTTAAAATTTTTAATTATTATGGGTACATAATAGTTGTATATCTATATGCCACAAAGCTGACACTTCATGTCAGCTGTATATCTGGCAATATATAGCTATATATCTATATTGGGTACAGGCAAACAATATGAACAAATGAAAAAAGGGTAATTGGAATATCTATCAATAAGAAATTTAGACTTTCTTTGTGTTAGGAACATTCCAATTCCATTCTTTTAGTGAATGTGTATTCTAACTAATTGTTGACAGTATCACTTTGTTGTGCTCTCAAGTATTGCTCTTTTCAGCTATCTAAGTGAATTTTTGCACCAATTAGCCATCTCCACTTTGTCCTCCACTTCATGCTTCCCTTCCCAGCCTCAGGGAACCATCATTTCTACTCTCTGTCTCCACAAGATCAATTATTTTAATATTTAACTCACACGAGTCAGAACGTGTGAGGTTTGCCTTTCTGGATTTGTATTATCGCACTTAGCATCATCTTCCCCAGTACCATCCATGTTGTTAAAATTGTAGGATTTCATTATTTTTTGCACCCATATTTCATTGTTTTTGATACATTGTATACCTGTATCAATTTCATTACCCATTTATAATGGATAGACATTTAGATTGGTTCCATATCCTAGGTCTTGAAATGCCACAGTTTCATTTTCGTTTTTTGAGAAATTTTTAAATTTCCTTCTTCATACCTTTATTGACCCACTGGTCACTTAGGAGCAGATTGTTTAATTTGACTGTGTTAGTATATTTTCTGATGTCTCTCTAGTTATTTATTTCCAGTTTAATTCCACAGCAGTAAGAGATAATACTTGATATTAGTAATTCCTTTTTTTTCCCTTTTGACATTTTTTAACACTTGTTGGTGGCCTATCATATGGTCTACCCTGGAGAATTCTCCATGTACTAAGAAGAATGTGTATTCTGCAGCTGTTGGATGAAATGTTCTATAAACATCTGTAAGGCCAATTGGTCTTCAGTGCAGGTTAAGGGCAACGTTTCATTGCTGATTTTCTATCTGGTGATCTGTCCAGTGCTGAAAGTTGAGTGCTGAGGTCTGAAGCAATTGTTGTATTGAGGTTGTCTCTCACTTTATCTGTCATAGTTTTTGCTTCATATACCTGAATGCTCCCCTGTTTGGTTTGTATATCCGTAAGTGTTATGTGCTCTTGCTGAATTAACGCCTTTATCATTACATAAAGACCTTTGGCTTTTTTTATAGTATTTGTCTTGAAATCTATTTTATCTAATTTGCTCTCTTTGGTTTCAATTTGCATGAAATATCTTTTTCTATCCTTCTGTTTTCTGCTTATTGTGTCTACATAGGAGAAGTGCACTTCTTGCAGACCACATATACTTGGCTCTAGTATTTTCATCTACTCAGCTACTCTATGCCTTTTGATTGGAGAGTTAATCCATTTCATTCAGTGTAATAGTGATGCAATGGACTTACTGCTGCCAAGTAGTAAGTATCTCTTTCATTCTTACTTTCATATTATCTCTTTCATTCTTACTTCCTTTGTATCTTCCTTTGATTGGAGTGTTTTTCTCTGGTAGTGTGTTTTAATTTCCTGCCTTTTGCTTTTCTATATCTATTATAATTTTTTTCACTTGCGGTTACTGTGATGCTTGCAGAAAATATTTTATATACAACCGGGATTTTAAATATATGACAAATAAACATGCAAAAGGATATCTAGAGAAATTTTATCCTTTAATCCCATCTCCCCCACTTATTAATTGTCTATTATTTCCATTTATATCTGTTTATCTCTCAAAGAATTGTAGCTTTTTTATAGGTTTGTCTTTTTATCTTCTTACTCAAGATTTGTATATTTTTACACTGCAGTTACAGCCAAGAAGTATTCTGTGTCTATGTCCTTACTTTTACCAGTGAGCTGTAATCCTTCAGATGATTTCTTGTCATTTATTAACCTCCTTTTCTTTCAGTTTAAGAATATCTTTTAGTGTTTCTTGGACAGGTACGCTGTTGATGAAATTACTCAGTTGTTCTTAGTCTGAAAAAGTCTTACTTTCTTATTATTTTTTCCTTCATAGTTGAAGGATATTTTTGCAAGGTATAATATTCTAGGGTTACTTTTGTTCCTTCAACATGTTGAATATGTCTTGTCATCCCTCGTGGCCTATAATGTTTCTCCTGTGAAGTCTGCTGGCATATGTATTGAAGCTCTTTATCTGTGACCTTTGGGAACTTGATTAATAAATGTCTCGTGGCAATCCCTATAGGGTTAAGTCTGCTTGGTGTGCTATGACTTTCTTCTACCTAAATATTGATATCCTCCCTTAACACTGGAAATTTTTCTTTTAATATTTCTTTGAATTATCTTTCTATTCCAATCTCTCTCTCTAATTCCTCTTTAAGGCCTGTAGCTCTTTGATTTGCTTTTGTGAGTCTATTTTCTAGATTTTGTAGGTATGTCTCCATCTTTTGTACTCTTTTCTTCCCCTCACCAGTTGCTCATTTCCAAATAGCTCGTCTTTAAGCTCACTAATTCTTTCTTCTGTTAGACCAACTCCGCTGTTGAGAAACTGATGCAATTCTTAGTTTGTCAATTGCCTTCTTGAGCTCCATTATTTTTGCCTGATTTTTAAAAATTCTTTCAATCTATTGTTAAAATTCTTTGCTAGGCTTCTGAGTTCCTTCTCTGTAATGTTTTAAAGTTCACTGAGCTTCTTTAGGACAGCTATTTTGAATTCTTTGCCTGAAGGATCAAATATCTCCATCACCTTTGTATTGATCCCTGGTACCTGATTTAGTTCAATTAGTGAAGTCACTTATTCCTGCCTGTTCTTGATGCATGTGCATATCCATAATGTCTGGGCATTTAAGGGTTAGCTACTTATTTTAATCAATGATGTCTAGGGTTGTTTGGACCTGCCCTTCTTGAGAAGGCTTTCCAGATAGTCAAAGGGAATTGAGTGTTGTTACCAAAGGCATGTTGTTGGTCATGGCATTTTATCAGCACTGGGGTTCCCTGAGACCAATTATGCTTTCACTATTGCAAAATCCTTGTGGCACCATCTTTGTTAAAACTGACTATGTTTTGGTGTATCTGAAGATTTTTGCTTGTGTGTGTATTTGTTGAATTTTGTGTTTGAGCCATGAGACGATCACTGGTTATTTCTAGTCAGCCCTCTTGCACTGCCCTCCTCATTTCAGAATTGATAATACTCAAAGACCCTGCTAAGAAGTGACAACTATTTCCTTTCTTAATATGTCCTATTCTTAAGCATTTTTAGAATAATGTTTATGAAAACTAATAAGAAATGCCTTTGCTTTGGCTTTATTTTGGCTTTACAATAGTTTAGAAAATTTGAGATTTTTATAATACCTTTAACATCTCTTCTCTTTGTATGTAAATCAATGGCTGACAAGGCATAGGATCATATAATTTAATTATCCAGTGCTAAAGCCAAATAGAAGAGGCTGTTTTTGTGATCTTATCTTTTTTAAATTTTTACTAGCAAGTCATAGGAACTAAACCTATATCACTAGAGAGGGGTTGTGCTTTATCCTCAGAGGGAAATCCTCCATAAGTCACCTGAAGGGCCATGTGCCAGGCCTGACATGTGCAGGATAAGGAAATATAATTTATACACAGGAATAGAAGAAACTCTTTCTTTCTTTCTTTCTTTCTTTCTTTCTTTCTTTCTTTCTTTTTTTTTTTTGAGACAGTTTCACTTCCTTGTTCCAGGGTAGAGTACCATGGTGTATCACAACAATCTTAAACTCGTGGGCTAATGCCATCCTCTTTACTCAGTCTCCCTAATAGCTGGTACTACAGGCTCATGCTATCATGCCCAGCTATTTTTTACTATTTTTGGTAGAGATGGGGTTTCACTCTTGCTCAGACTGATTTCAATCTCCTGAACTCAGGCAGGTGATACATCCACCCCGGCCTCCCAGAATGCTAGGATTACAGGTCTGAGCCACCATGCTAAGCCTGAGAAGAAACTTTTGAGACTAATAGTAATATTTTACACAATCATGACCCTGTCAACATAGCCAATAAATAGTTCCTAACTAATACACATCAGCATGGTATCCTTATATAAAGGTAGAGTTGGATATGAAAGGAAAGAACATGGATAAAATATGGTAAATTCATATCACAATTTCAGATGTAACACAGACATGTTTAGCAAAAATAAGTTGAATCTGTGTGGCATTTACATACCCAAGAGGAAACTTGGTATGTAAGTTCCAAAACCCTATACTGGAAGCCCCAGTATTTTATAGATATGTATTTGTGCCAAATATCTATTGATTTTCTTTATTGTCTTTAACAAAGGTCTTTGGGAGTTTCAAATGTCTTCTATTAAACACAGTTGGTTTTGTGTGCTGCTGGAGCAGACAGCTAAAAGGTGAATTCTGCATCCCAGGCAGACTGCTTGCTAATGGCAGAGAAAACACATGAAAGACAGCAAGGGAAGATAAATTTCCAAGTGACAGAGTTAGTGCCACTTGTTCCTGCTACTTTATCCTGGAAATCTTCCTTCCAGTGTTAAACATTAGAAAATAAAGGTTTTATTTTATTCATAGAGACAGGGTGCCCTTGCTCTCCCTCAGGGATTGAAATTGACCCCCAAAGCGTGGGCAGATATGTGATTTTCATCATAATATTTTATAAATTATTTGCATTTTTAGAATAATGCTTATGAAACATTTTAATAAGAGATACCTTTGTTTTGGCTTCATTTTGGCTTTACAATCATTTAGAAAATAAGGGGTTTTTATAATACCTCTCTCCTCTTTGTATGCAAAACAATGACTTGAGAAGGCATAGGACCATATAATTCAATTATTCAGTGCTAAGTCAAATAGAAGAGCCAGTTTTTTTGTTTATATGTTTGTTTTTTTGTTTGTTTGTTGTTGGGTTTTTTTTTTTGAATCTTATCTTTTAATTTTTTTTTTTTTTTTTTTTTTTCTATTAGAAGGAAATTCGGGTTTCCATCACTTCCAGGCTCAAGTTCCTAGAAAATCTGACAGTGATTTTTATCAGGGCTGAACATTTCCAGGGGTTCCTGTTCAGGGGACTCCCTGAGCACAGGTCTGCTCTACTCTCAATATCTTCCAGGTTTAATCGTCTTTTGATACAGCAGCTGATTGGGACACAGCTCATAAAAAGGAAACCTGGGAAGGTCTGTGAATTACTCACCCTGACCAGCATAATTGATCTTAGCTTTTCACACATACTCAGTTTTCTTGCTGCTTAGAAAACATAGAACTCTGAGTCATGGCTATTTTGTTAGACAGATACTTCTCAGATATTCATATTGGAATAAACATTTCTGCATGAGTCTGTATTAAACATCTGGAAGGACAACTATGTAACCTTTAAAACAAATATGCACATGTATCTTATAGATACTTGAAATAGACACCTCTTGATCACATTAGAGTTTGCAAATTTTGAACATGTGAGTTTTATCAAATGCAACAAAGGCACTTTGCAGCATGGTACAACACCAATGTTAAACTGCAATGTTATATTTGTACTTTTATTTTTGTGTATCTGAATGGAAGCTTGTGATTTTATTTAAAAAATACTAAAGAATGAAAAACTATAATAATATTATTTAAAATTTGATATTGAAGAGAATGTGCATATCCCTACTTTAGTATAAAATGCCAATCAGTGTTTCACAGAAAAATATTATTGAAATATTCATTTTGAAAAAAAAATGCTAAGCAAATATTGCTGAAGTCCCACTTAGAGCTATCAAATTATTTATCTGCTTTGCATTCTTCAGAAAATGGTGCTCTCTGCAGCATTTATCAAGTTCCTCAGATTTTTTTCTCACAACATCTTTTTTTTTTTTTTTCTTTTTGTAGAGACAGAGTCTCACTGTACCGCCCTCGGTGGAGTGCCATGACGTCACACAGCTCACAGCAACCTCCAGCTCTCCGGCTTCCGCGATTCTCCTGCCTCAGCCTCCCAAGCAGCTGGGACTACAGGAGCCCGCCACAACGCCTGGCTATTTTTTTGTTGCAGTTTGGCCGGGGCTAAAATTTTTCATAAACATTATTCTGGGACAATATTGTAGTAAGCCACATCTCGTATGCATACCCTGAGGTGAGTGATGCTCTTGAGTGTAGCCCCAGAGATTGGAGTGATGCTGAGTTTGTGAATATCCCTATATTTCAGAGAAGGCATTCTTTGGTTAAATAACATTAGGAAGGACAAAGAGTTCATTTGGATATTATAATCTAATCTAAGAAAGAAGAAGCAGTTTCACATTTTGACTTCTTTTTAAGCAGGCTGCTTACTTCTCTTGAAGCAGACTGAGGTCTTCAGATCCTGTCTAAGACTGCCCAGCTCTTTAGTATTTACGGCATAGAAATGATCTTGTTATAGCTTCAGCGACAGCATCTTCTACCTCCTTGCATTTCCCCTGCATCCACTTGTGGACTGTGCTACTTACCAATGAGCACTAATGTGTCCCCTTGAATTATAAGTATTCCATTGCAGTTAAGAAGACATGGTTCCTGGAGCCACATACACTAACTGAGACCTTAGCTCTGTCACTTATCTGCAACATGGTAATGAATAAATTACAATACCTCTCTAACCTCTATTTTCTTATCTGTGAAGTTGGTGTAGGTTTCCAATAGAAAAGACAAGATGGACACAAAAATAGCCACAGAATTACTCTCATAAATCTGAGTCAAAAAACCCTGTTAGATAGGAAGATATATACTTAACACTTAACGTATATTATAATAGGATGGAATAAAGAAAATCCTTTATAGAAGTCTCACTTTATTACTAGGTGTTTTCAATGCTAAGATATTTTCAATTGTAAGTGAAATAAAACCCAATTTGAACTGGTTTACGTAAAAAATAACTTACTGACCTAAACCACAATTCATTGTAATTCTGGTTTCAAGTACGATTTGATGCAGAACTCAAGCCTTCTTTTCTCAGCTCTGCTTTGGCTGTACAAGCAGCACTCCCAACTCCCTTCCCACTTCACCTATCCCTAACTTCAGAGTACCATGCTCACAACAGTAATAGAAGAGAAAAGTATCATCTCACCAGGATATAACCCACCCGGGTCTTGTGGTTTCTTCTTATTGGACCAAATAGGTTCACAGTATTGTCAGTAGATATTTATTGCTTGCTTTTCTCCAGGTCTCATGGCCATTCCTGGGTTGAGAACTGCACAGTGAACTGGGTAAACAGGAGAAGCAGAGAGCGTCGCAGGAACAGTGAAATCACGTGTGCAGTTTGGGTCTGGCTCTGTGTCCACGTGCTTGCAGGGGACACAGAGGAAGACGTTGAAGACAACAGCCGACTCCCGGGACTACGGGGGAGTCTCCCGTCTTCTCAGCTGCTTTTGCAAAGATACGGACTGAACTCCGACAGTTCAGTTTGTTGAGAAGACTCAGTTGCTGCTTCTGGCATCCTGAGACACTTTTCTATGTCACTTTTACTCTACTAATATTTTAGTTACCTCTAATGTCTAAATTCGATGACTGTAGTAATAGAAACTGAAAATTGCATAGAAATACATGGTATCAAAGAAATTTTATTTTAGCATTAAACTAATATCTAAATAAACATCAAATTAATAATAAACAATAAATTACAATCTCAATGGTATATAGTTGATAGAACACTAAAAAGTTCAGCTTCTCTGACTCTGCATGCAGTCTTGCTACATTTTGTTCTATTATATCAAATAAACGTAAAGTAAAGAGAAATGGAAACATAAAATTAGGAATAAAGCAGACTCTTATGTCTGTTTATGGATACATGTGACTGATAACTGACAAAGTTATATTAAAGATAACTATATAAAAATTGTGGGCTAAGGAAATTCTATTTAATAATTTCGTGAGTTATAAAATTTTCTATGATATAATTAGTATTCATTTGTGTGCATAAGCGTCTTATATCTATTTCAAATGGATGCACAATTTAATTTATAGTAATTCAATTAAATAGCTTATGCTAGTTTGTGTTAAAATTTAAAATAAATTGTAAAAAATGTTTGGTCAGAGAGATTCCTAACATAGGAACCCCAAAATGATATATAACAAATATCATAAAGTTTGTTCATTCATTGATCCTTGCACTTGCTCAGGAAAGATTCATGAGGACCCCTCTGCCCCAAGTTCTGAACATAAAGAAGTTCATCCAGATGTGCCCAGCACCTGCACTGAAGTCTGTTTTCTAGTGAGTCATTACCTTTGGCTGAGTGTCTGGGCTGGGTGTTAAACATTATGCCTCGCCCTGAGACACAGTGGGGCCCTTCACGCAACTGACAATAAACAGGAAAAGAGCATGAACAGGGTCATTGAAGAGCTAATGAGTAGTACTTGAAGTCTGAAATGATGAGCTTTGTGACAGAGGAAGAAAAGGAAGTCTGCAGATGAGAAGAGGCATAAAATGTTCAAGGTACTGGGTAACACCAAGCAGAGTCAACCAAGTATTAACTCACAGTATTAGGCGATCTCCAGCTATCTAACACACTGGGTCACAGAGGGCACAGAAGGGCACTGGGTCAGACACAACCAAATCAGAGGGAACTTCCCAGGACCCTGGGGTGTGTTTTGGAGTGCTGGGGAGCTCCTGTGAGGCAAAGCTGAATAGCGTTTATGTGTGAAAGGACTAACAATGTCATAGCGGCTGGATTGGAAACCAGAAAGTAAACCAGGAATATGTTTATTTATTAGAAAGGGTTGCCAGGTATTCAAATGATAAACAATGGAAAGGGAATTAAGCCAGTAACAGGGTAATAGAAGAAAAAAAAAAAGAAGAAGAAATATTTGTGAATGAGATTTGAATTCTGTGGGGTGAGAAACAGGAAGAAGTTAATGGTTGTTTTTAGTTTTCTATTGATAAAAATAACTTCTTCCTCTTGTACGGTAATTAAAGTGCCATCAAGATTTGAACAGAAACTAGGCGGAAACTTAGAAGAATTGCATTACTTACAAGAGAGAACAAGGCTTGCCAGGGACCAATTAGACTTGAAAGTTTTCCTGCCGTCTGATCTTAATATTATTTTGCTAAAAGTATTTATGGTATATTTTTGACTTTTTAAGTGCAATGATCAAAGGAATGACTTTAATAAATTCTACAAACTAGTATTCAACAATCTGATATATTTAATCAAACCTTCGTGACCTTGTCCAAGGTGTCTTCCCTTTCATTGATCTATTTAATGTTTAGTTCCAGGCCTTGAAGTCGTATTTCAGAGGTGCACACAGATATGTCTCTTTTTCCTCTGTGGCAATGACAACATTAGGACATGAAAGAAGACATTAGACATGAAAGAAGACAGGAAATAGTTTAAAGCCAATTTTATTTTCAAGTTCCCATTTGATAGTCATTCTCCCTGACTGCTCCTAAAACACAAGGAAACGTACAGGTGTAAGAGAGACCAGCTGTGAAAAATCAGACAAAGGTGTATGGCTTCCAGGATGTGCATTCCTTCAAACTCACAGCCAAGAACTCAGGAAAATGTGATCTGAGGCCAGGCACAATAATGGACTTTTATAATTTTGAGACTTTATTTTTTTTAGAACAGTTTTAGTTACATAGAAAAATTGAAAGATACAGAGATTTCTCATTTTCCTTCATGCCCCCACATATGCTCAGTGACCCTTATTATATTATCAGTTTCCCCAACCCACATGGTGTGTTTGTGCAATTGATAGACCTGCATTGGTACGTCATTATCACTCAAGGTCCAGACCTTGCATTAGGGTACATCGGGTATGATTTTAGACAAACGTACAATGGCATGCACCCACCGTCATAACATAATGTTACATAAAGCAGTTTTGCTGTCCCCAAATGTCACCTATTCATTCCTTCCTCCTCCAGGCCCCTGGCAGCTGCTGATCATCCTGTATCCATAGCTACTTTTTTTATGTAGTCTTTTAGGTTAGTCTCTTTCTCTTAGCAAAAGGCATTCAAAGTCCCTCCCCATCCATTCATGTCTTGTTAGTTTATTGCTTTTTAGTGCTGAATAATATCTCCAGGTATCTGGATGTAGCGTGCTTTTATTTATTCAATCACTTAAGGAGGATTTTTTCTTTTCTTTTTTTTTTTTTTTGAGAGACAGTTTCACTATGTTGTCCTTGCTAGAGTGCTGTGGCACGACAGCTCACAGCAACCTCAAACTCTTGTACTTAAGTGATTCTCTTGCCTCAGCCTCCCAAGTAGCTGGGACTACAGGCACCCGCCATAACATTTGGCTATTTTTAGGGACGGGGTATTGCTCTGTCACAGGCTGGTCTCCAACTCGTGAGCTCAGGCAATCCACCCACCTTGGTCTCCCAGGAAGTACATCTTGATTGCTTTCACATTTTGGCAGTTTTGACTTATTTTATTTGCAGGGACTAATGGCTATTGTAGCTTGTCTGAATGTGGAGTTTCTCTACACAGAAACCAAACATAATCATAAACTGAATAATGAATCTGGGACAAGGAATTGGGCCAGGAATCACTGAAGCACAACTCCACTATCCTTATATAACCAGTGACTACTATTATAACATACATGATGATGTTAATAGACCATAATCAAGACCCAGGGGCACCTGGCTAGCTGGCTAGTTATGTAGTACAATTGTGTATAAGGCCTGGCTGCCTCTGCCTGTCACTGGGACTAATCCAACGTCAAACTCTCCGCGTGCTGCAGAGTAAGTTCCATTACTGAGTCAACGGGAGATGCAAAACTAAGAATGTGGGGTTTGGGATGCCACAGAAATTTCTAGAAAGAACAATGCATTTATTTGGAGGGTTGTGTTAAGAGGAAGGTAGGTGGAGGAAGGTGCACAAGAAAAAAAATCAAACTTAAATTAATAGTTGATCATTGGCAACACCTCTGATGTGGGCTGAAGATGCTTATAACAGATGCTTGATTAGGTTAAAGACGATGGCCAGAGGGCGTTTGGCTGAGTAGGAGGAATTTTCTCAAACTGAAAAATTCTGAAAGTGGTCCAATAGACTTAAGAATCTCCTTAAATGTTAACTTTTCTCAAAAAATAACATTTAAAACATTTTTTTTAACTCGACAAATTTCACATTTCTGTTTTTATGTGTTTGCATGAGAGAGAGAGTGTGTAGGTAAATACATAAAGATTCTAAGATTACAAACAAGGATTTCCTGTACCTTCTATGCATGAATCTATGCAAATTATCTCTATCATACTTGGAGTAGCAAGTTCAAAATGATTGAATCAGTATGAGTTCTAGATAATATTAATTTTCAGCTGTGAATATGGTTAGACTACCTACAGCTTCACATCCGGAAAACGTTGCCTCTTATCTTTCATAATTAATCTCTTCGCTAAGTAGGTGCTCTTAAAGTTCATGAAACCAGGATGATTTCTCAAATTACACTACCAACGTGAATAGTCTTATAAGAAGAAAGGAGTTTAATATTTTCATGTTTAACTCAATGAATAATTAGTTTGTAAACATGGTTACATGTTCAGACAGCCTGACTTTGTAGTATCTGACATCCAGTAAAACTTATTTAATTACACACAACCTTGAATCAAGCTGTGTTTGCAGCTTGCCCTATTTAACTGTAATAAATATAAGTATTGCCATTTATTTATTTTTAGGTAGAAATACTTTTCATTCCATTGGCCCTTACTGTTACTAAGTTTCACTGTTACAAATCTAATTTCAACCACACCAATAAAATAATGGCCACACTCTTGAAGATTTTTTAATGTTAAAATGATAAAGATTTAAAAATAAAATATATGTGGACAAAATAAGACAGTTTTTCACTTTGAACTATATTATCCTGATAGAGTCAGGCTTTCTATTAAAAGGTGGTTGTTTAAAGACACAACAAAACAATAAAGCGCTCTGTTCAGAATCTTAATGATACCACCAGGTTTATCACACTTCATCAGATTGTCCCTTTCCAACTATCAAACTGTGGTGTTTCCAGGACTACAGCTGTCTTGCCATTTTGAGCATTTTTGTCATCTATAGACCCAAACACATACATGCACAAAAATAATTTGTTAATCAAGAAAAAAATTACTCTGAGTTGATAGTGGAAAATATCTTTAAATTTTCCATCTTCAATGCATTCAACCTTTTAATTATCTTTAAAGACCTAGACAGGCTCCTTAATTTTGTTTATATTTTAAGGCTTACTGATACGTTCTCCACTTCTGAATTGAGGCTAATTGATATTGATCTCTATGCTGTGTATATTATCATTATCTAGGGAGGAAGTTATGCTAAGAGTGCTATATCTGGAATAAAGCGCATTCTTAGAAAAGAAAAATCAATATCTAAACCAGAGGAAGAAAGTTTATTTTGCCTTGTTATTTTTAAAATGGTTGAACTAGCGAGAGCATAAGTTGAGAAGTTACAGTATTTGAAGCCTTCTAAAGCGTAATGTGCATGGGTCACGAGACACACTGAAAAAGAAGGAAAAAAATAAAAAGAAAAGAGAGAGGAGTCATTTCACCAGGTAAGTACTTGACATGGAAAGGGCCTAATCTGAAGTGGCCGGAGACTGAACAGATCTTCAAAATCATTTTCAATGAACAAAGTGGCAAAGAGATTTTACACTGTCGGAATGAGAATGAGAACTTCGGTCTTTTTCAACATTCACTGCTCATCTCCTTTTTCAAAGTGTGCTTTTTTTCCCCATGGGAAAATGAATCCATCTAGATTCTAAATGAAGATATTGTTTTTCAGGGTTGCTTCTTTCTGTTCTCTGCACATAATGGCTATGAAAATGTTCAGTCTTAAAAACAAAGTCAATTGCTCTCTTTATTTATTTTTATTTATTAGTCTGGTTTATATAAACAGGGGGAAAGCCCCCTCCAATGCTTTTTTGATCTTAAAGGACCTATAATTCAAAATACTCTTCATTCCAAGGAGTCATATGTTGTGGTGAAATTTCCCGAGCTCTTTTATTTTTATGAACAAAATTAATCTTACACAAG
>CAUYPK010018754.1:0-22948 GCA_963574355.1 Loris lydekkerianus
CCTCAGAAGCAGCATAACAAAATCCAAACTTGGCAAAGAGCCACAGTATACAAAATAATGATAAGAGGCAAAGAGCCGCATTCATTTTGGCCGGGAGCCGCATGCGGCTCGAGAGCCGCGTGTTCGCCACCCCTGATCAAAGACAAAAAAAGGCTAAGGAACTGTACCAAATTAAAGGAGACTAAAGAGACCATTTAGACAACTAAATGCAATTCATGATCTTTGATTAGATCATGACCAGGGAAAAGAATAACTATAAAGGAAATTGTTGGGACAATTGATCAAATGGACTATGGGTTATACATTATTATAAGAATGCCCAGTTTCCTGATTTTGATCATTTGATGTGGTCATGTGAGAGAAAATTCTTCATCTGAGAAAGTAAACATTGAAGTGTTTAAGATCAAAGGAGCTCTCTCTGTGTTTCAATGAAGATGGAGAAAGCACACCTCACCCTGTGTCTCCCACTGAATGCAGCTAACAACCTTGAAGAGAATGTGTACAGCGACTATCTGAAGACTTTGAAAGATAATAGGGATGGCAAACATCTCAGAGAACCATTGAGAAGGTGTGAATTTCCCCTTTTAAAATCTGGTTTCTCCCAGCCTAGATTCAAAGGCAAGCTGAAACTGAGGAGTACATTCCAGGTGAAGACAAAAGTTTCAGAGAAGCCCTCTATTTCTTGTCTGAGGAGCAGGAAAAGGATCTCCTATGGGTCAGAGGTAGTGGGGAGTTTGAGGTTGCATTGAGCTATAATGATTCCACTGCACTCTAGCTGAGGTGACAGAGCAAGAACTCAAAAAAAAAAAAAAAAAAAAAAAAAGAAAGAAAAGAAAAGAAAGAAAGAAAAAGAAAAAGAAAGGAAAGAAAGAAAAGACAAAGGAAAGAAAATTTGTGAAAACTCTTAAAAGAAATAGAAAAATAGAAAATCTCAGAAGATATTAAAAAAGCAAAAGAAAATTTTAGGAATAAAAATACAATAAATTAAATTAAAAATTTATTGGGTGTGATTACTAAATGATCTCAAAGATAATCCAATAACATTCATCCAATCTGAACAATACATACTTTTTAAAAAGAATTTTTGAAAATGAGCAAATACTCATGGGCCAATACCAAAAGGTCTAACTTTGTGACTTTAGAGTTCCAAAATGAGGAGAGTCATGCAGAAAGAAACTTGAAGATATAAATGGATAAAAAAATCCCCCAATTTGGTAAAAGACATAAACACATAGATTCCAAAGGCACAGTAAACTCTGGAAAGAATACTGTATATACTCGAGTATAAGCCGAGTTTTTTCGGCACAAAATTTGTGCCGAAAAACCTGAACTTGGCACAAATTTTGTGCCAAAAAAACTCGGCTTATACTTGAGTATATATGGTAAATTCAAAGAAATCTACACCCAGATAATAACATAATCAAACAACTGGGAACTAAGGACAAAATCCTGAAAACAGCCAGAGAAAAAAGATACAGAAAGAAATGATGAATCACATTACCTCATATTTTCTCATTGGAAACCGTGAGAGCCAATAGGCAGGGAAACATTTTTAAATTGCTGAAGTAAAATAGATTTCAATCCAAAACTCTATGTCCAGTTACAATATTCTTCAGGAGTGTAGGGAAAATAAAGACATTCTTGGTGAAGAATGACAGAATACATGATCAACAGACCTGCTCTACAAAAGTGCCAAATAAGATTTTTCACACAGACAAGAAATGATAAGAGCAGAAAATCTTATGCATAAGTCCAAGAAGATCTAAATCAATGGAGAGACAAACTATGTTCATGCAATGGACATTTCAGCATAATTAACATGTCATTTTCCCTCAAATTTATCTACAGATCTAATGCAGTTCCAATTAAATCCTGGCAGGAACTTTTTTAGATATAGGCACATGGATTCCAAAATTTATGTGGAAAAGTAAAGCAGCTAGAACAGCAAGAACAATTTTTAAAAAGAAGAATAAAGCTGGAGGAATCACAGTAAAATGGTTTAACACTTGTTATAAAGCTACAATATTCAAGACATTGTGATATTAGCAAAATGATGGACAGGTAGCGAATGAAAGAGAATTTTAATGTCCAAAATAGATCCACACAACTATGACCAATTGATTTGGAACAAAAGTGGAAAGGCAATTAATTGGAAAAAAAAGTAGTTTTTTCATTAAGTGGCTTTAAAACAATTGAATATTCAGACACAAAAGTAAAGAAATTCCAACTTAAACCTTGTACTTTACATAAAAATAAACTCAAAATGAAAATTAAAACCTAGCAAAGTAAGTACCCAAAACTAAAGGACAAAACCTATCTTCCACAATGGTGCAAAGGATAAAACTAAACAGTGGACTTTCACAAAAATGAATAGATGAATAGAACTTCACCACATTTAACAATTCTCTCAACAAATGTTAATGGTTTGAATTCCCCTTGAAAGAAGCAGAGGTTGGCCAATTGGATAAAAAAGCACAAGCCATCCATATGCTGTATACAGGAAACACACCTATCCTTGAAGGACAAATCTAGACTCAGGGTAAAGGGATGGAAAACAGTATTTCAGGGAAATGGAAATCAGAAGGAGGGTCACACACAATCTTATTTTCAGATACAAGTGGATTTAAAGCAACTAAAATTAAGAAAGACAAAGATGGTCACTTCCTTCTGGTCAAGGGAACAATACAAGAAGAGGATATTTCCGTTCTAAATATATATGCACCAACTGAAATTCTCCCAGACTTATGAAACAGACCTTAATTGGTCTGAGCAATATGATATCACATAACACCATTGTAGCTAGGGACTTTAACATTCCTCTGGCAGAACTGGACAGATCCTATAAACATAAACTAAACAAAAATACAAGGTACTTACATGTGACCCTAGAACAAATGGGTTTATAGACATCGAAAGGTACCATCCCAAAGCTAAGGAATATACATTCTTCTCAACAGTCCATGGAACATATTCCAAAGAGATCATATTCTAGGAATATAAATCAAACCTCAAAAAAATTAAAAGAATTAAAATCATACCATGCTTCTTCTCAGAGCATAAGGCAATAAAGGCAGAACTCAACTGCAACAAAAATTTTCATCCCCATACAAAGGCATGGAAATTAAACAACCTAAGACTGAATGACAGTGAGTCAAGGAAAATATAAAGGAGGAAATTGTTAAATTACACTGAATGCATTTGTTAGGTGAAGTCCCTCTTATAATGTGTCCTGCTCCCAAAAGGTGTGTCATACACTGTGACCCCCTCCCCCTCCCTTTTCTCTTCTGCCCCCTCCCTCATTCCACTACCCTCCTCCATGTGTTAGCTCATCTACTGCCTTCATAGAATTGAGTACATTGGATTCTTGCTTCTCCTTTCTTGTGATGCTTTACTAATAAGATAGTGTTCCACCTCCATCCAGGTTAATACAAAAGATGTAAAGTCTCCATCTTTTTTAACGGCTGAATAGTATTCCATGATATGCATATACCACAGCTTGTTAATCCATTCCTGGGTAGTGGGCGTTTGGGTTGTTTCCACATTTTGGCGATTGTAAATTGAGCTGCGATAAACAGTCTAGTGCAAATGTCCTTATGATAAATTGATTTTTTTTTCTTCTGGGTAAATGCCCAGTAACGGGATTGCAGGATCAAATGGGAGTTCTAGCTTGAGTTCTTTGAGGTTTCTGCATACTTCCTTCCAAAAAGGTTGTATTAGTTTGCAGTCCCACCAGTGGTGTAAAAGTGTTCCCTTTTCTCCACATCCATGCCAGCATCTGCAGAAAAAGCAGCAATTAACAGAGTTTGGAGGTGGGGATAGGGTTTGAGACAATAAGGGGCAGCGCAAGGGAATGTTCTGTGATAGTGGAATCATTTGGTATCCTGACCATGGTGATGGTTATGTAAATCTAGCTGTATGCTGAAATGCACCCCCCTGAAAGGAGTCAATTTTACTGCAGGTAGATTTCTAAATTTTAACAATATGGTTTTAATAAAAGAGTAAAGAAGCATGATATTACAATTTTTTCTCAAATGGTTCAGAAAAGTATGGCCTCCAAGGGTGCTAGGATTATAGTCATGAGCCACTGCGCAGCCTCTAAATAGCTCTTTTAAAAATAGCTGGCATTGGCTTGGCACCTGTAGCTCAGCAGTTAGGGCGCCAGCCACATACACAGGGGCTGGTGGGTTCGAACCCAGCCCAGGCCTGCTGAACAACAATGACAACTACAACAACAACAAAAAAATAGCCAGAAGTTGTGGCAGGCACCTGTAGTACCAGCTTTTGGGAGGCTGAGGCAATATAATCTCTTAAGCCTAAGATTTTGTGGTTGCTGTGAGCTGTGTTGTGATGGCACTCTACCAAGGGTAATGTAGTGAGACACTGTCTCAAAAAAAAAAAAAAAATAGCTGGCATTGCTGCTTTTAGTTACAATCTTATATCATTTACTAATTTTTTAAATGTTTCCCCACCTTTATTTTATTTTATTTTATTTATTTATTTATTTATTTATTTATTTATTTATTTTTGCAGTTTTTGGCCGGGGCTGGGTTGAACCCGCCACCTCCCGCATATGGAGCCAGCACCCTACTCCTTTGAGCCACAGGCACTGCCCTATTTATTTATTTATTTTGAGACAGTCTTGCTCTGTCTACTGGCTAGAGTGCATTGGTTTCATTATACCTCATGGCAAACTGGGGTCAAGTGATCCTCCTGCCTCAGCCTTCTGAGTAGCTGAGATTGTAGGTGGGAGGTGTTTCCTGCCTTTTTGTAGAAATGGTGTCTTGCCCTTGCTCAGGCTGGTCTCCAACTCTTGAGCTCAAGGGATCCTTCTGCTTCCGCCTCCCAGAGTGCTAGGATTATAGGTATGAGCCACCACGTCTGGCTCTTTTTTTACTTTTCTTATCCAAATATAAGTCCTTGTCTTGCCTAAATAATTAAAACAGTTTCAGCTCTTTCTTCATTTCATCCTCCTATACTTTCATCCTACCAGTGGTAACTTCCTAAGGCACTGATTAGATCACATTTATTGAGTGCCAGCTGTGAACCAGTCTACGCTGAGCATGGGAGATGGATATCATGAGGCAAATTCAGGTCCAGACAAAAAGAACAACAGGTGATTATAGTACACAGAAAAATTCCTATCCCAGTTTTCTTATCTATGTAATTAAAACAATAATGGCCCATACTTCCCAGCGTATGGAGAGTTATAACTAGTAAAGTGCTTAGCGCGTGGTCTGACACATAGTATTCATGCATAGACACCAGCCATCAATGTAATTATATCCAAGTCCCAAGTACAGTATAATGAATTACCATTTTTATAATTTACAAAAATAGTGGATTTAAATCACTTTTTTCAAGCCATCCAGTGAGTCAGGAAGTCTTGAACAGAGCCAAAATTCCAAAGTCTGTTCAGCCAGATATCCCACAGGGAATATGATTTTCCAAATCAAATAAACTGTGTCCTTTTAATTTTATCATCTGTTTCCAATATGCTTTTGAAAATGTTTCCATGATGAATCTCAACAGAAAATGGCCCCCATTTTCTTCTCAGTTCTAAGGTTTATACAGAAGTGACATAATTCCCATGTTCTAGTTTCCTGAACTGTCCCCTCTAATTCTTGCCAGAACTCACAGCTTAGATATGTTCCTCCCAATAGTCATACATATTTATTGACATTAAATGAAATCTCTTCTTCAACAAAATGAATTATGAATATTATATATCAAAAAATAATAGCTACAATGAAAGGGCAGACTAGGAAATAAGGCCCACAACTTCTAATACCCTAAGGATTTGAAAAACAAAATGACATTATGCTTTCCTGAATCCCAAAGCCAATCTCTCAAAGTGTCCCTAAGAAAGCCTGGAGCATAAGGATGAGAATCAAAAACTATGATCCATTTCCAGACATATCCAGAAAAAATATGTTCTCCCCAATCTGCCAGGATAAATGCAAAACAGAGGTTTTATAATTTTTCTTATCTCACATTATGTCTTTTTAGAATATTTTTTAAAATAGAAAGGCTACTCTTACAAACAGGAGTGTATAAGATTCTTGCAGCGCAATGGTGTGAAAATAACAAAACACAAAGACCCGTGTTCTGAACTGAGCCCCATCACGTAACTGCCTGCAAGATTCTGTGCAAGGAACTTAACCATTTTGACCTTTGGTCTCCAAAGCTATAAAACTTAGAGACGAGAATATCTATTCTTGCCTATCTCAATAAGTTGTTATTGAGAACACTAACTAGCATTTTTTTTACATGTGTTTCCAGATCCTTTGCTCATTTTTTATTTTTATTTTACTTTTATTTTTTGAGACTGAGTGTCACTTTATTGCTTTCCATAGAATACCCTATCATCATAGTTCACAGTAACCTCAAACTCTTGGGCTCAAGCAATCCTCCTCCCTCAGCCTCCTGAATAGCTGGAACTACAGGTGCCTGCCACCATGCCTGGTTATTTTTTGGAAACAAGGTATTGCTCTTGCTGAGGCTGGTCTTGAACTCCTCAATAACTAGCATTTGTATAGCCACGTAAAAAGTACCCTTTTCCTCCCAAATATTACCTTATTTAGTTCCTATCACAACCTGTGGACTGGATATTATTATTATTACTCTCATATCCTTTTGACAAATGAAGACATTCAAGGAATGTTTAAGCAAGCTGCCTAAGGTAGGAGAAAATGGCCAAGTAGGATCCAGCCTACATCTCATAATGCTCAGCATCATGCCTGGCACACGGTTGGCCTTCGGTAAAGACCTGATGAAATGGAAAGAACCAACCCCACAGCAGGAATCCAGTTCACCAGGAGTCAGCTGCAAAAGATGCTAGATTCTACAGGATGTGAGGAAACGCTCTGGATAGAAAATATGTGTGTTACTTGAATTTAAAATAAAAATTATACTGAAGGGATATTCATCCTCTTCAGCGTGCTTGGGCTTTCTATTTGGGGGTACGTTTGGTTGGTTGACAGGAACAAAAACCTATTTGATGGGGAAAAGAGACAAATATTTCTTACAGAGGAATTCTAAATAACAGAGACAGATGCGCCCTTCTCCAGGAGCACAGCTGATGGTGACTGGGCCACAGGATTCAGACATTATTTTGGATGTGTCTGTGAGGTTATTTTGTGTTTTATTTTATTTTTTGAGACAGAGTCTCACTATGTCGCCCATGGTAGAGTGCCATGGCGTCATAGCTCATAGCAGCCTCAAACTCTTGGGCTTAACAAATTCTCTTGACCCAACCACCCAAGTAGCTGGGACTACAGGCGCCCACCACCACACCCAGCTATTTTTTTTTTTTTTTTTTTCAGTTTTTGGCCAGGGCTGGGTTTGAACCCACCACCTCTGGTATATGGGGCCAGCCCTACTCCTTGAGCCACAGGCACCACCCCCCGCTATTTTTTGGTTGTAGTTGTCATTGTTGTTGGCAGGCCCGGGCTAGGTTCGAACCCTCCAGCTCTGGTGTATGTGGCTGGTGCCCTAGCCTCTGAGCTACATGTGCCAAGCCGGTGAGGGTATTTTTGGACAAGATTAACATTTAAACCAGTAGACTGAGTAAAGTAGATTGTTCTCCCTAATGTGAGTAGGCCTTATTCAATCAGTTGAAGGCCCTTGAGTAATAGAGAATTCCTCAGCCTGATTGTCTTTGAACCGAAACTTCAGTTTTTTCCTGCCTTCAGTCTTGAAATGAAATGTTGGCTCTTGCTGGGTCTTGAGTTGGACTGGAACTACATCATGTGCTTTCCTGGGCCTCCTGCTTGCTGACTCACCCTACAGATTTTGCGGCTAACCACCCTTCATAATCATGTGAGCCAAATACTAAATCTCTTCACATATATATGTGTGTATTATATATATTATATTTACGTGTGTGTATACCATGCATGTGCGTGCGTGCATGTATGTCTCCTGTTGATTGTTTTGTTTCTCTGAACCAATTAAACCTCTGACTAATACATTGAACAAGACTTGGTGACTCATTTCTAAAGAACAAAACAATAAAAGAGAAAAGTAGTAGCTTTGCAGTGAACAAATCTAGCAAACAACACTTTACCCAGGCGATGAAGGTTAACATCACCAATGATGTCACATAGATATTGGGTGATATGATGTGACGTGACGTGACGTGACGTGACGTGACATGACGTGACGATGGGATAGGATGGGATGGGATGGAATGTGATGATGTGATGATGTGATGTGATGTGATGTGATGTGATGTGATGAGGAGGACATAACACTTCTGGGATATTCATCCCCCAAACCCATAACCCCAGTTTAATCATGAGGAAAGTATCAGACAAGCATAGAATGGTGGAGATTTTAAAAAAATACTGTCAAGTTCATGAAAAACAAGAAATGACTGTGAGGCTGTCACAGACTACAAGAACCAAGGAGATGTGCAACTAAATATGACATCAGAGTTGGATCCTGAATTGGATGCTGAAACAGAAAGAAGACAGTAATGAAAAACTGATGAAATCCAAATAAAGTTTTATTAATAGCAATGTAACGATACTGGTTTCTTTGTTTTGATAGAAGTCTTATGGAAATATAGGATACTAACAATGGGAAAAATTGAATGACAGATATGTAGGAATTTTCTGTACTATTTTTGGAAGTTTCTGTAAACCTAAAATTATTTGAAAATA
The DNA here is from genome assembly GCA_963574355.1 of Loris lydekkerianus. Taxonomy (NCBI): domain Eukaryota; kingdom Metazoa; phylum Chordata; class Mammalia; order Primates; family Lorisidae; genus Loris; species Loris lydekkerianus. The sequence continues at coordinate 8,664 of CAUYPK010018754.1, forward strand.
AAAAGATTATTTTTTAAAAACCTAATCAAATGTAAGTCTTAAGTTTATTGAATAAAGCATATATCCATAGAAAGGATTTGATTTTAGCCTTCTCATGAGGCTTGAGAGCTCCTAAGCAATCCATTAAAATACTATCAGACATAATAAATAAATTCAGGAAAGTTGCAGGATACTAGATTAATATACAAAGATCAAGTGAATTTCTATATTTTGTGAATAAGCAATTATAATGAAATTAAGAAAACAATCCCACTTACAACTGTATCAAAATACTTAGGAATAAATTTATCAAAAGATCCTTGCATCAACTACAACTGGGACTTTACCTTATAAACACAAACAATGTAACACAATCATATGTAACCCGTATTAATCTTTTTTTTTTTTTTTGAGATAGCATCTCACTATGTCGCTCTCAGTAGAGTGCTGTTGTGTCACAGCTCACAGCAGCCTTCATCTCTTGGGCTTAAAAGATTCTCCTGCCTCAGCCTCCCAAGTAGTTGGGACTATAGGCGCCCACCATAATGCTCGGCTATTTTCTTGTTGTCATTATTGTCATTATTGTCAGTATTGTTTGGCAGGCCCAAGCTGGGTTCGAACCCACCAGCCCCAGCACATGTGGCCGACACCCTAGCTGCTGAGCTACAGGTGCCAAGCCCACCCTCATATTAATCTAAAACAAGAAGGAAAAGAAAGAAAAAAGATTCTTGCAAACATAGTATAGGAAAAAAATGTAACCAAAAAAAAAAAAAAAAGCAAGACTTTATACCAAAAAATTACCAAACATGGCTAACAGAAATTAAAGAAGACCTAAACAAAGGCAAAGAGACCTATGTTTATACATTTACAAATTTAACATTGTTAAGATAGCAACAGTCCCCAAATCAATCTACAAATTCAATGCAATTCCTATCAAAATCCCAGCTGGCTTTTTCATGGAATTTAACAAGCCGATCTTAAAATTAATACAGAAATGCAAGGAACTTTGAAGAGCCTAACGACCTTGAAGAAGAAGAGCAGAATTGAAGGACTCATAATTCCTGTTTTCAAATTTACTATAAAGCTACAGTAATCAAGACTGTTTGGTACTGGTCTAAGAATAGAAATAGAGATCAGTGAAATAAAATTTTGCCAGAAGTATACCCATACATTTGTGGCCAATTAGGTTTTGACACGGGTGCCAAGAAAATTCTATGAGGAAAAGATAATTTTCTCAACCAATGATCTCGGCAAACTGGAGAGTCACTTTTAAAAGACTGAAGTTGGACCTATACTTTGCACTGTATTCAAAAATTCACCAAAAATGGATCAAAGACCTAAACATAAAAGAGTTTAAACTGTAAGACTTTCAGAAGAAAACACTTATATCTTTGTGACATTAGATTAAGTAATGGTTTCTTAGCTATGACACCTAAAGCGCAAGCAATCAAAGGAAAAATAAAGATAATCTGGGCTTGGTCCCTGTAGCTCTGCAGCAGGGCACCAGCCACATACACTGGAGCTGGAAGATTCAAACTCAGCCTGGGCCTGCCAAACTACAATGACAACTACAACCAAAAAATAGGTGAGCATTGTGGTGGGCACCTGTAGTCCCAGCTACTCGGGAGGCTGAGGCAAAAGAATTGCTTAAGCCCAAGAGTTGGAGGTTGCTGTGAGCTGTGATGTTATAGCACTCTACCAAGGGCAACATAGTAAGACTATGTCTATCCCCCACTCCCCCAAAATGATAATTTGAACTTCATCAAAATTAAAAAGTTTTGTGTTGTAAAGAATACCATCAATAAAGTCAAAACTAATGCAAAGAATTGAAGAAAAAATTTCAAATTATGTATTTCCTAAGGAAATTCATTCAGAATATATTTTTAAAACTCTTAATAATAAAAAGTCAAATAACCCCATACTCCCAGGCATTTACCCAAAAGAAATAAAATTCTGTGTTCATTCACACAACAACGTGTAAATGAATGATCATAGCAGCTTTATAAATAGCTAAAAGCTAAAAACAATTGAAATGTCCTTGAGTGGGTGAATGTGAAAACTGTGGTGTATCCATCATACTGCAGAATACCACACAGCAATAAAAAGGAACAAACTATTCACAGACACAACAACTTGAGTGAATATCAGGGAATCATGCTGAGTAAAAAATCCAGCCTCCAAAGGTTTCATACTATATGATTCCATTTATATAATATTCTAAAATGGACAAAACCTAGAGGCAGAGAATAGATTAGTGGTTTCTGCACAGGAACAATGGGGATAGGGTGGGGGTGGGAATATAAAACACACGAGGGATGACAGAACAGCTCTGTATCTTGATTGTACTGGGAGTCACACAAATTATGCATGGGATGAAATTAGGCAGAGTTAGACACACTCATACCTCTACATACCACAGAAAGTGGATGCAGATTTTATCAAAGATGAAAACTGAATGAAGTCTGTTAATAATAGCACCAATGTGAATTTCCTGGGTTTGATCCTGTACTGCAGCTATCTGTTGCCATGGAGGCAAAGGGTATGTGGGACTCTGTCTTACCAATTTTTTTTTTTTTTTGAGACAGAATCTTACTTTGTCACCCTCAGTAGCTATGGTGTCATAGCTCACAGCAACCTCAAACTCTTGGGCTCAAGTGATTCTCTTGCCTCAGCCTCCCAAGTAGCTGGGACTATAGGTGCACACCACAATGCCTAGCTATTTATTATTATTATTTTTTTTTTTTTGAGACAGAATCTCAAGTTGTCACCCTGGGTAGAGTGCTATGGCATCATAGCTCACAGCAACCTCCAACTCTTTGACCCAAGCAATCCTCTTGCCTCAGTTTTTCTATTTTTAGTAGAGATGAGGGTCTTGCTTTTTTGCTCTTGCAAACCTGTTAGCTAGGGCTATCCACCCACCTTGGCCTCCCAGTGTGCTAGAATCACATGTGTAAGCCACCAAGCCTGGCTATTTTTTAGAGATTGGGTTTCATTCTTGCTCAGGTTGGTCTGGAACCCGTGAGCTCAGGCAATCCACCCATCTCCATTTCCCAAAGTGCTAGGATTACAGGTGTGAGCCACAGTGCCCAGTCTACCACTACTATTTTTGCAACATACTGTGAGCCTATAATTATTTCAAAATTAAAAGGCAGTATAAAAATGAACAAAGATTAAACAGACACTTCTCCAAATAGCAAATAAACCTCTCGCAAAATGCTCAGCATCATAGCTATCAAGAAAATGCAAATGATACTACAATGAGACAGCACTACACATGTGCTAAGATGGCTAAAATTAAAAAGACAATACCAAGGGTTGACAAGGATGTGGAAACAACTGGGTCTCTCATACCTTGCTAGAGGTACAGCCACTTTGGAAAATAATTTGGCAGTTTCTTATAAAGTTAAACAAACGTACTCTTACTATATGACTCAGCAATTCAACTCTTAGGAATTTGCACAAGAAAAACAAAAACATATGTCCCCACAAAGACTTGCATATGACAAGTTCAAAGCAGCTTTAGTGCTAAAAGCCAAAAATTGAAAATAATTCAAATATTCATTAACAGGAAAATGAGTTAACAAATCACAGTATGACCATACAATAACAGTAATAAAAGGAGTGAATCTCAAAAACATTATGCTGAACAAAAGAATCTAGACACAAAAAAGTGCATATTGTATAGTTCCATCAACAAGATCTGATAATGAAATTCATGAACTCATCCTAGAAAAAGTGCACTTAGGAAGTTGTGCACCTATGCCAGTGCCTACTCCACCCCTCAAAGCAATTTTGGAATTCTGTCTCTAGAATGATGATCAGCACTGTTGTGGTTCACAGTCTGACAACTAAGTTTGTTGTCACAACTTACCCCTGTGAGCTTACATTGACAGCACTGTACACATAACTCAGTAAGATTTCTTAGCTTTGGTATGTCTCATAGCTGTGTTCATCAATGTAGGGTGGCATCTTGCTGATGGCATTTATTGTTGCATGTTCTTATGTGCTGTATAATGACAGCTCTCTCCTTCATTCCCAAATCTAATCAATCACCCGCCCAGCCAACTGAATGTCCTAAATAGATTTCAAATGTGATGGAGTCTCTCCATCTCTATCATGACCACCGTGGTCCAAGCCACCATCTCCTCTCACCTGTACCACAAAAATAGCCCATCAAAGTGGTCTTCCTGCACCTACTCTTACCCCAGTGTTGATCTGGACTCTTAGATTACAAATGATGGAAATTCAATCCAAACTAGATGAGTGTTTTAGAAAAGGAAATACATACATTCAGGTACCCAAGAAGAAGTGAAGGTGTCATGACCAAATCTATGGTCTTGCCTAATTTATTCAGGAATCTATTTTTCTCTCCCTTTCTCAGATTTACTTTCTTCTGTGATGGTTTTAGTCTCAGATGGCTGCCCCCAAATGATGGGAAAGATCATTGATCTTTTCCTTGCTTATTTGACCTGATCCTTTCAGCTAGCACTTCCAGAGGCACAGGGATTAGCTCTTCCCTGAGAGTTTGAGTAGAAGTCCCAGAGAAAGCACTGATTCGTCTAACTTGGGCCATGTGCCCAATCCTGAACCAAACACTAAGGCCAGGACAATAGGGAACTCTGGTTGGTTAGAGCTGGATTATGTTCCCACCCCTGTCATGGACAAAGGAGAGTCAACTCCACCCTAATCATATGGAAGGGGTTCTAGGCAGAGGGGTTCTGCCACCTGCTTTGGAGACATGGAGGTGGGAAGGGAAAGTGTGCTAGATGGACAAAAATTCTAACTACCAGAGTCGGCTTCCATTCTTCTCATGGAAGCCAGGATGACTTTATTTAATCTAGGTTAAATCTGATAGTATCTTATTCTCCTCTCTTATTCTCCTCTCTTATTCAAATCTGTCAAGAGCTTTCTATTACTCTTAGAATAAAATTCAAAATCTCTCAGATGGCTCAAAGGCCTTCATGCTCTAAGCCTTGCCTACAGCACCAAACTAAATTTTGCACCATTCTCTCCTTCCTTGCTCTAGCCACCCCAGCTTTTTTAGAGGTTCTTTCACATTTCATGTTTCCCCACAACTCAGATTCTTTCTACAGGCTGTTCCCTGGACATACCCCACAGAGCTCGCTTTGCGGGGGTCTAAGGGTTTGGGAGCTCAACTCAAACACTACCTTCTCCATGAAATTCTCCTGTCTCTCCAGATTAGGACAGGTCACTGCTCTGCACCCCACTTAAACTTATTCATAGCACCTGGGCATCTCCTTGGTGGCATTTATGTTAATTAAGGTAATTATTCTTTAATACCTCACCCCACCTATTGCAATGCACACTCCATGAGGCCTGGGATGATATCTGCCTCATTTGCCTCTAGTCCTACCCCTAACTCAATGCCTGGCACAGAGAAAGCACTAAATTTTCTCCCCCCAAAATGAATAAATTTGGTGAGGGACCGGAGCGAGAAAAATCATAGATTTGGCCTTAGATAGGTTGACTCTGAAATAACAACAAGGCACCAAGTTAGAATACCTAGAATCTATAGTTGGAAATACAGGACTAACAAGGTGAGTAAGTCTAATGTACCATGGGACTCGTGTCTTTCAAAAAAAGACCACATATTAAAATATTAAAAACATATTTTGCTTCCCCAAAGGAAGATTGATTTTTCCCTAAATAAAGCTTGTTTTCTATGCAGGTGTTGTGAATTGATGAACCTAGGCCTATATAAAAGCCCAAACCCATTCCACAGCTCTCTCTTGTTTCCACGCCTGGTGTCCTACAAACAAGCTTCACCCAACTGGAGTGCTGACCACGGGAAAAAAAGAGAAGAAAAAATATCGCACACAGAATCTGGGGTAATTTTAGTTTTATTTACACAGGTTGTTCACCCTAGAAACTGAAGTCAAATTTAGAGATTCCAACAACCTCTCTAACGGGTACATTTTCTACCATACTTTCCCTTGGTAAACAGCTTTCAGAGACACTAAACACAGAATTTCTTTCTAAGAAGAGGCCATTGTTCTGTGTCTTTTTCAACATTCCCTTCCCCATACCCACTTTCTGCTAAACATAAAGGTTTTGCTTGTTTAGGGCTGTTATGAGCTTAAGGAGTACTTCTCAGGAGAATCGTCAAAAGGGTGTTTTTGTATTTTCCTTCCCGAGGTATGTGCAGGGAGAAGGGAAAAAATAATACCACACGGACCCTCCCATTCAAAACACTCCAATAATCAGAGCAGTGACTAGAGTCCTAGGACCTTGGGGGATGTCACTTGTTTAGTAAAGACAAACGAGAATCTTATTTTCGAAAACCAATTTGGGTTGTAAAATATAGATATTTGGCTAATATTTAAAAATACCACTTGTCCAAATTTAAAGGGAAAAAACAATGGGGTGGCGAGAAAAAGCATGAGAGAAAGGATGCAGCTGTGCTGCAGCTTTATTCCAAAGTTCAGCCAAACCCTGACTAAATCTGTAGTTGGTTGTCAGTAACCTCAGGACAAGGAGAGAAAATCCCGTGAGAAAAAGAAGAGTTTAAGCTCGGAGGAAAAGAAAGATGTGAGCTTCTTCGAGCTCAGTTTGGATGTCAACATTTTGTCATGGCTTATTCTCCAAGGATTATTAATATTTCCCTGCACAAACTACACGGGTTACCTTCTGCATTCTCAAAGAGAATATAGGGAGAATATAGACTTTGAGAAATCGGTTGGTCACCTGTCAACTTGCCTTTTTCCTTCCCCTTTGCTGACACATTTGCTGGGCAAAGAAAGGGGAGAGTTCAGGGGTGCCAGAAGACTGGATCATCACCCCTGAGCACAGCCTGAGAGCTCAGAAAGAGGCAGAGGTAGGAAATACCACGGTGACCAGGCCCCTAGAGACCAGGGGCCCTCTGCAGTCTGATTTTTACATACATCGGGACCAGCCATTTTCCTCAACACTCCCTGGTCTGCTCATGATTCCCTCAAATTCCAGGCTTAAAAAAGCAACTTGGGGGGTGGGGTGGGGATGCATATTTGGTTAAATACTTGAAGTTATGTAAATGATTCTTACTATAGTCTCTTCCAAAAAATAAGTTTGGCAAGTTTATGAGGATAGGGAAGAAAAGGAGTGAGGAGGAGAGATTTGTGAAAGGCCCCGAGAAAGAGCACAGGAAAGTGAGGCTCAGAGTGGATAATACACCAACCTTTGATTGGAATTGGGCCTACAACTGGCCTGTGACCAGCTCTGCAATCTGCATGGGTTCTGTGCTTATCTCCACCACCGAATCCAAAGGATGGCAAAGGTATGGCTCTTCTCTGGGACGTCAGGGTTAACTGGCAGAAGTAATACTCTGTTTACACCTAAGTGAGATTACAATGTCTTCACAGTGAGACTACTACTGTAGGGGGAAGTAGCTTTCCATGCCACCAGCAACTCCAGTCCTAATCTCCATAAAAGATGAAATTTCTCCTGGTTTCACATATTAAAATACCCACTGGGATAATCTGGAAGTATATCATGAACCATGTACATACTAACATGTATCATACGCTATGATTCATCCAATGCATCCACCCTACAGAAAGAATGTATGAGAATGTTCATTGCAGCAGTCTGTAATAGCAACGGTTTAGAACATCAGTCTATTTGCTTCCTAGAGCTGCTGTAAAATACCACAAACCTGATGGCTTTAAACAAAACTAGTCTCATCAGTTCTGGAAACCAGACATCCAAAATCAAGGTGACTGCAGGGCCATGCTCCCTCTGAGACAAGGTTGCTGGGAGCTATGATGCCACAGCAGAGGAATCTTTCCTTTTCTTTTCCTAGCCTCTGGTTGTTGCCAAAAATATGTGGTGTTCCTTGTAGATGCATCACTCCAATCTCTGTCTTCACGTTGTCTTTCTGTGCACTTTTGTGTATGCCTTACTCCTTTGAGCCACAGGCACTGACTAGTTCTAGGTCACTAGTCATACTGGATTGGGTAGGGCCCACCCTAATGCCTCCTTTGTAACTTGATCACCTCTATGAAAACTCTCTTTCCAAGTAAGGTCACATTGTGAGATACTAGAGTTTATCACTTCTACATAGCTTTTTTTAATTTTTTTTTTTTTTTTTTAAATAGAGTCTCACTTTGTCACCTTCAGTAAAGTGCTATGGCGTCACAGCTCACAGCAACCTCAAACTCTTGGGCTCAAGTGATCCTCTTGCCTCAGCCTCCTGAATGGGACTACAGGAGCTGGGCTATTTTTAGAGACAGAGTCTTACTCTTGATCAGGCTGATCTCCAATTCCTGAGCTCAAGCAATCCACCTGCCTTGGCCTTCCAGAGTGCTAGGATCACAGGTGTGAGCCACCATGCCCAGCCTTGTCCAATATTTTTACTACATCAATTGATATAGTGATGTGATGTCTCTTTTTTAACCTGTTATTCTGATAGATTATACTGATTGATTTTTGGATATTGAACCAGCCTAGCATTCCTAGAACAAACACAGCTAGTCATGGTGTATAATTCTTCTTATGAATGCTGAATTCTATTAGCTAATATCTTGTCAAGGAGTTTTGCATTTATATTCATGAGGGATATTGGTCTGTGGTTTTCATTTTTGTATGTGTATTATCTTTGCCTCATGTAGTATCAGGGTAATACTAGTTTCATAAAATGAATTAAGCATTATCTCCTTTTCTACTTTTTGGGAGAGATTATGTAGAATTGGTATTAACTCTTCTTTTAAACATTTCATAAAGTTCTCCACTAAAACTACCTGAACCTAGACACTTCTGGATTGGGAATTTTAAAATGACGTATCTACACCTCCTGTGGGAGGGCCACAACTAGAACATTACATAACAAATGCAAACAATGTAACTAATCATCTGTACCCTCATGTTAACCTGAAATTTTTAAAAAAATTTTTAAGTTAAAAAAAATTATGTGTCTAATTTTCTTAAAAGTGTTAGAGATTTCAAGTTATTTTATTTGGGGTGAGTTGTGGTAGTTTGTGTGTTTTGAGGAATGGTCTGTTTCTTCTAAGTTTTCAAATTTCTGTGTGTAGATTTGTTCATAGTATTCCCTTATCCTTTTGCTGTCTGCAGGGTCTGTAGTGATACCCCCTTGTTCTATCCCTGCTAATTGATAACTTGTATCTTCTCTTTTTCTTAGTCTTGCTAGAGGTTTGTCAAATTGATTGACCTTTTCAGAGAACCAGCTCTTTGCTTTATTGATTTTTCCCTATTGCTTTTCCATTTTCAATTTCACAGATTTCTGCTCTTCATTGTCTTCTGCTTGCTTTGGGTCTATTTTGCTCTTTTTCAAGGTTCTTGAGGTGAGAATTTAAATTATTGATTTGCTACTTTTTCTCTTTTCTAATATATGCCTTTAGTGCCAACACTGCTTTAACTATGTCCCACAAATTTGGATATAGCATATTTTCCTTGTTATTGCTGGGCAGGGTTGAGGGTTCTGGGTCTCCATGGTAGGGTGGTCTCTTTACTGCTGGGTGAGGGTGAAAATCCTGACTTTTTAATAGGCCTTCTTTGACATCAACTCAGTGGGAAGGGATAGTAGCCCTCTTTCTGCGTGGTCGGGATTCATGTCCATGCTTCTCACATGGTATTCACTGACATAGCAGAGGGTGTGTGCCCTGTTACCAGACAGCTGGGGATAAAAGTGACCACCTCTTGAGCCTGGAAGGCTAGGCTCCCCCACTTGGTCTTTGGTCTACTGGGTAAAGCCAGGGCCACATTTTTTTCTGCAATGTTTAGCTATGGGTAGAGGAAATCTTGCCTAAAAGGTTTTTTCTTTGTAAGCTGCCTCCTTTCTAGTCCTTTGGCTAGAGATAGCAAGCTTTTGTGGGATTTTTTGTTTGTTTGTTTTATTGATGCCAGTGTTTTCTAAGTAGCTATTTTTAAGCTCCACGTCTAGGATATACAAGGCAAAAGAAAAAAAAAACTGAGGGAGTCACCAGTATGTTGTTCCTGGGTTCCAAGGTTACTAACCAGTCAGCTTTCTTGTCTCCACCCTTCCAAGTCTTCTTATGTTTGTTTTATATGTAATATCCAGGGTTTTTAGTTGTTCTTAATAGGAAGTGTTGCTGGAAGTGGTCTGGCCGGGGTCACAGAGATAAGACCACCAGTCACAATTAGGGAGAAGCAGAGGACAGCAGCTCGCTCAGGCATGCAGCACTTAACTTTATTTCTTGCAAGCTTATATACTCTTAACAACACTAGGTTCTGCACATACACACATGTACACATTCTATAATAAAACCAGCTGGCTACAAATGGTTTTTATGATAAAAGTACAAATAAGCCATATAGAGCAACCATAAAAACTTATTCAACCATTCATCTATAAACAACAGGTGCAACCTTTAACTGAGATGCACATTAACTTATCTTGTTTTTCACTCTCAGGTCCCTTCCAGGACATTCCAGAGACAGCCAGACTCTGCCTTCAGGGTCTGCCTCCTACATGATTAGCTTTCTAATCAGTTTGGAGGGCTTGAAGGAACATCCCTTCATGTGGACTCTGAGAAAGCTTCTTCAAACATAAGTCAATGGCACTCGAAGTTACATTGAGGTTACAGGAAGGACAGGGAAAAGTGTGTCTACTCCATCTTCCCAGAAGTGGGAATTGTACTTTCATGTTTTACACATTAATTTTTCTTTTAAAATGGTGGGAGTATAGGTGGTAACTTTTAACTTTTCCCTTTTGTGACTTTTACCACCTGCAAACATTAAGCATTGAATCTATATGACAAAGCTATGTAGTCTTTCAGCTGTAAGATGCATATTTACATGAAAAATATCAGATAACATGTGCAAAGATTCTTGTCCAAACTATTTAATTTCATGTACCTGAAAAGATTTCTTATAATCTCTTATAATCCACATTTAAAATATTACATATAGCCTTATAATAATTAAAGATAGAATAAATGTAGTTTTTAAAACCTGTATTCCCACATTGTGGCAGGTGCTTGTAGTCCCAGCTACTCAGGAAACTAAGGCAAGAGAGTCATCTAAGCCCAAGAGTTGGAGGTTGCTGTGAGTTGTGACGCCACAGTACTCTACCAAGGGCGATAAAGTGAGACTCTGTCTCTAAGAATAAAATAAAATAAAATAAGTAAAAAACCTGCATTCCCTCCTTAAATCATATTTAAATGACAGTAAAGGGTTCAAAAGGTAAAACACTATAGGGAAAAACAAAGGAAATAGAGATAGGTGCATAGAAATTTTGGACGATACAAAACAAATGAGTACATGATAACTGACTTAGCAAATAGAGAACAGCAAGATGTAAGTCCTTAAAACCTGGAAGAGTTCAGGAATTGAAGGTACATGGTAACTCTGAAAATGGAGGCATGGGTATGAACAGCAATAGTGGGGTAGATTGACTCTAGGAAGGCTGATGGTCCCATACCCTGTCTTACACCCTAGACAGCCAGATGATTAACTTTCTCTCATGCTTCTATGATGAGGAACTTACTCTCTGGTGCAGATGAACTGGAGACACAACTCTGAGGCATCCACTTTCAGTTGATGGATGGTATGAATGTCCACACACTGAGGGGGAAATCCCAGAGAAGCTATTTTTGGAAAAATGATCAGCCCAAGGAAAATGACCTCTAGGTACTGACAGACATATGACTCACAGTATTCCCAGAAAGAGAAAATTAAAAGATTAAAATGATAAGTAATTTGAGAAAACTTTCTAGACCTAACAAGTGTTTTCATATTGAAAGAACCTATCCAACCTATAGTAGATGGGAAAAATCCATAATTTCTGAAATTTCATAAAAGTAGGATAAAGAGAATATCCTAACAGCTTTTAGTGCAGAAAACAATCCAGGCCATATCTAGCATCAAAAATCAGAATGCCATCATTCTTCTCAGCAGTGGCTTAAAGGTTAGGAAACAATAAGCAAAAGGAGCCTTCAAACACTGAGGAAAAATGATTTTCCTCCTAGAATTCTGTATCTAGCCAAACTATCAGGTAAGTTCAATTTAAAAAATGGAATAAAAAATTTTCAAACTTGTGAAATTTGTGATTTAATTAAATAAGATTTCACTCTCATTTACTTTTGTCCAAGAAGATACTGAAGGAAGTATTCCAGCAAGTACAAGCAAGCCCATAAACAGTGAGGAATCTCAGTATGGAAGTGAAGGGAAGCAGGAGAGAATCCCAGGATGAGAATTGCATAGCAGGCTGAGAAAGCTGCTGGTCCAGACTGGAGTCAGAGGGAACCAGGAAAGAAAGGAACAGAAAGAGCAAGAGAAAGGGAGGGAAAGGGAGGGAGGGAAGAAGGAAGGAAGAAAAGGGAAGGGAAAGGAACAAAGAAAGCCATTGTTACATCACCATGGTGTGTGACACTTTTAGAGTTTTAAGATTAATAACAGAAAAAGTAAGCAAACAACAAAGATAATTAAGAACTTCAAAGAAAAATAGTCACTCAAAAAAGGAAATGGAATCATAATCCCCATGTGACTTAATTGCACATAATCCTTTATGTACTCCTAATACCATAAACATTGAATATCATCTTACCAAAAATTATAGTGAAATGAATATGATAGGCAAGGGGAAATACAGGAAGAGCATGTGCCTGTAAACGAGCTAATTTCTCACCTTCCATAGTAGGAAGTCAATAGGTAATATTAAACACTTTTGTTTAAAAATCAAGAAATAATCAACAGTAAACCACAGAAAATATATATTTGTACACTCGTAGTGGGTATCTTTGTTATTAAAAAAGGAAGCATTGTAAAATTTAAAAAAAATCAAGAAATAATAGTACAAGGGTTATTTAGATATATGGAAGTAAATACTGTGAGAACTAAAGAGGTAAAAATGTGCCCCGGCCTGCAGGGCTAATTCAACGGGGACCTAGGGTAGGGGGCAAGGGAGTGAAAAAGACAAGAGACACAAGGAATGAGAACAAGACAGGATTCTGATCAAGCTCTGAAAAACTTTATTTTTTAACAGCTATATAAACACAAGCAGAGGGGGGAATATGCCCGCGGGTGAGTTAGGGTGGGGGGTCTCTGATAACAGGTGCGATGTTTTTAGTTTCTGGAACCAAGTTCCTGGAGCCAAGGGTAACAATGCCCTACCCGCCCATAAATACTTTCTGGCTGTGAATATTCCTGATAAGCTTTTTCTTAGGTTTTGGCTCCCAGCAAAAATGTTTGCCTCTGGGGAATTGAAATCAGATGTGGAGAGGGTGGGGAATTAAAATCTTTTAAAAGAATATCACTTATAGCCAGATGTGCTGGCTCATGTCTGTAATCCCAGCACTTTGGAAGGTTGAAGCCAGAGGAAGAGGATCGCTTGAGGTCAGGATTTTGAGACCAACTTGGGCAGCATAGCAAAACCCTGTCTTTATTTAAAAAAAAAAAAAAAAAAAAAGGCTGGTCACCTGTGGCTAAAGCGGCTAAGGCGCCCGCCATATACACCTGAGCTGGTGGGTTCTAATCCAACCAGGGCCCACCAAACAACAATGACGGCTGCAACCAAAAAAAAAAATAGCCGGGTGTTGTGGCAAGTGCTACTTGGGAGGCTGAGGCAGGAGAATTGCTTGAGCCTGGGGGTTGGAGGTTGCTGTGAGCTGTGATGCCACAGCACTCAACCCAGGGCGACAGCTTGGGGCTCTGTCTAAAAAAAAAAAAAAAAAAAAAAAAAAACAGCTGGGCATGGTGGCACGTACCAGTAGTCCCAGCTACTTTGGAGGGTAACACAGGAGGATCACTTGAGTCCGGAGTTTGAGGCTGCAGAAAGCTATGATTATACCACTGCACTCCAGCCTGGATGACAGAGTGAAACCCTAGCTCCTAAAAGAAAAGAAAAAAAAATAAATCACTTATTAAATCTTTACTTTTAGTTTTACATCTTTCTTTTTTTTTTTATTTTATTTATTTATTTTTTTAAAGCAGGAACTCAACTTTATTGCGTCAAGCAGCTGCTTATATAGAGTGTGGGGAAGGGGCAGGAAAAAAAGGCAGGGGATGAGGTGTGTGACAGGGTTGGGCCAATGGCATGGTACCACATTGGCTGTATCTAGGTAGAGGCAATTTCAGGCTGGGCCTTGCTGAGTCATTGGTACGTGGAAGTAGCTTGATGGATCTACTTCTAGTCAGGCTCAGGAAGTTGCACTAGGCCTCAGGCACTTGGCAGGGCCCATAAATTCCCTCTTTTGTTTTTTGTATGGCAGATAAACATAGCCCCTGTCTTAGGTTGCCTGCTCTTGCAGTTTCAGTCTTACCTGTCATGGGGATACAAACATCAATGGTTTGGTCCCTGTCTTAGGTTGACTGAACGCAGAGTGATCTTACCC
>CAUYPK010018755.1:0-18410 GCA_963574355.1 Loris lydekkerianus
TGCTAAAGAAAAACTCCAAAAGCCCTGATTATAAGGATTCAGGATTTATAAACATTTATTTACAAGACTTTACTGCCTTAAATGGGGTTTTCACTTAATTAAATGTGCCATTAAATATTGTGGGTTAAATAGTTCAGTGGACAGTTCAGTTCAGCCGCCTACCTCTTCAGCTCAGCAGTGACTTGTGGACTGAGCTGAAGCACCACCCCCTCAAGCACAGGGCAGGAGATGACTGGAGACTATGTGCTTTTGATTAGGTGCGTGCGCACCGAATCAAATAACCTGTATGACCCGAGTATATACGGTATACTGATTTGAATATACCAACTATTTCCAGTGTGAAATTGAAAAAAACAAGAAATACTTTCCAACAAAATCATACTAATTTGTGAAAATGTTTTATTAATAATAAATAATCAATTTTATGAGCAAATAAAAATGATGTGTTCAATTTTCATTATTTTAAAGGTCATTTTTATTTTTCTCCAAAGCACATATGAGAGTCAATCCATTTTTACTTAAACCTTAGAATTCAATCACCAGCATTTAGATACATGCAGGTAAAACCGTGCCAAGACATGAACTACATAAGTAACAGAACAAATTATAAAGAAGGAAAAAAGATCATTTAGTAAGAAAAATATGCAAGAAAGTTAAATGTTGTTTTAATATGTCAAATTTAGAGAATAAAGATTTTCCCATTTGAACTAATTATTTTTCTAGGCAGTGTCTATGGCTCAAAGGAGTAGGGCTCCGGCCCCATATCCTGGAGGTGGCAAGTTCAAACCCGGCCCTGGCCAAAAACTGCATTAATTATTTTTCTTTAAAACTTATTTCCTTTCTCATAAATAGTATTAACTAAATAACTTAAACTGGAAACAAAGGTATAGATCTACAGACTTTCAGCTTGTTCAGTTGTATGAATCCATTTGCTACTAAGACCTAGGGTGTAAACATCTTCAATAGTTCTTTTATTATGACCCTTTTTATCCACCATGGCTATCATTGTATAGGGAAAAGGTCTCACCATCTCCCAATTGGAAAACAGCATTATTGTTAATTATTCCTCTATCATGTAGTGGGTATTTAAATTAAATAAATGTTGAAATCAATGAATTGGTTTTTTTTTTTCATATGCCTACATATTAAAGATAATACTTGAACCATGACTAGAAGGACGTGAAATATTTATACAATCAATTTGGGGATAGGTTAGCTGTGGTCAGAAGCAGCAGCCAGTCTAATAAATGGTCCTAAGCAGGGAACACACCTGGCGTGCTAAAGGATGAGAGATGTGCGTGTGTGGCCAGAGGGGAGTAAGTAAGGGAAGTGATGTTAGAGTGTATGGTCAGATGGCGTGCCTCACAAATAAAGCTCCAGTAAGGAAATTTACCACTTCTACTAAGCTTCTATTGCCTATAACTTACTTATACACTCACAAATATTTTTTTTAAAAAGGATTAAAAAAAGGTTATTGTCATCTTTATCTGAATAGCCTTTTGCCAAGACAAAATACTTTTACTATTGACACATTATCCATGAGAGATGAGAGTCAAATAGAATTTCTACTACATTGTATATGTATAGAGAGAAAGCCAGAAAGAGAGAAAGGAAGAGAGAAAGAGAGAGAGAGAGATGGAAAGAAAGAAAGAAAGAAAGAAAGAAAGAAAGAAAGAAAGAAAGAAAGAAAGAAAGAAAGAAAAGAAGGAAGGAAGGAAGGAAAGAAGGAAGGAGAGGAAGTGGGGGAGGGAGAAACAGGGAGGGAAGTTTTCGGTGTTTAAGCTGAACTACACTGCTTTGGTGAAATAATGGAGGTCGGGGATTAGTGCAAATTGACTTCTCAGTATCTCTTTGTAGGTACTACTAAATCAGTAATCTTGTATGTTCCAAGAAAGCATAATACAGTAGTTAGTATGGAGGACACATTGTAAGATACCAGTGAATGTCCGAAACTGCATATAGTTAAAAACCCTGTATATAGTATATATACACACACATATATATATATACCATGTATATATACCTATGAAAGTTTAATTATATATACTTAGATATTAATAATCATAAAAGATGACAATTATAGCAATATGCGAATACCATAACCGTCATCTTTTTGTGGACAATAATAAGTAAAATAAGGGTTAATTGACACAAACACTATGACGCTCTGCTAGCCAATCTGATAATTGAGCTGAGGGGACATCTTCGTTGTGAAGACACTGCACATCCTGCTATTCAGACCAGTGTGCAATTTAAAACTTTAGTGTTATTTATTTTTGGAATTTCCGGTTTAATGTTTTCAGACACAATTGACTGTGAGTAACAAAACTTACAGAGAGTAAAGCTACAGATAAGGGGTGATTACTGAATATCTGAATTTATTAGAATATATTAAAATAGGTAAAACTTTGATGAGAAATTAAACCAGAACATTTAACCCTTTAGAAAATTTTATCTGACACAAATTAATAAGTTTGTAACTACTTTATATAACATTCAGTGGAATAAACTGAAGTGACTCATCAAGAACATGTAATAAAATCTTCAAATGCAGAGTGTATTACATATCAACTAACTGCTAAAAAAGAGTGGAAAGCAACAGATGGCCATCAAGAAAGGATGAAATTTAGTTAGTCAGGTCTATTATGGACTAGGAAATAGAATTTTAATATAAACTTTCATGTAAGGTCCAAAAATACAGCTGAGGAATACAAGACCTTCTATTTCATAAAGTGTGTAAAGCCATTTTACACCTAAAAAATAAAAGCTGACAGGTGATAATGTTACACTTATTGTCAAGCTGAGATGATGTCCTTAATTTTAAGAGCTTATAGATTAAAAAATCTGGAAAATCAGTAAATAAGAACACAAATATATAGTATTTATCAGATTTAGAATTTGGTAAAAATTATCTCAAGTTGATTTTTCAATCTAACAGACTTCTCCAACAAAACAGTCCAGGACCATGGAATTTTCACTTAGATAAACTTGGATGACGCATGCATCAAACATTTAAAATAACTATATTTTAAATGTTTGAAGAAACTATAGAATGAAAGTTTATTAATTAATTATTGCTGCATAACAAACCATTCCCAAAATTGGCAGCTTTAAAAATAAATATTGGATCTTAAATGTTGCCGTACAAGCAAATGGATCTTAAATGTTGCCGTACAAGCAAATGCATGAAGTCTCCAGAATCACTTGCTGGCTGTCTATTTGAATCATTATATTTGTCAAGCTTATTTACAACTTGGCAATTTGATTCTAATAAAAATAAAAATTCTATACAGAACATGAAAGCATTCACTAATCCTATTACTTTCATCCTTCACCTATAGGTTGATATTCAATAAAAAATTATTAGTCCCCCCTTACGGTAGAGGAATGAAAACACTACTGTCCCTCTGTCCATTTTTAGTAACTCAGTCCAAAAAAAGAAAATTTCAAATATTTGCCATTTAATTAATCTTGGAAATACTGAACAGAAAGGCATTACATGTTTTCTGTTGAATGCTTTGTGAAATAAAAATAAAATATGTATATATAAAAAGATTTAAAAGTCAGTTTTGAAGTTATTTTGTCAAATTGTAATCTTCATTGTGTAAATGTTCAGCAAAACTGTGTGACATAATGTCAAACAAAATATATATCCTTCATCTTAAATTCTTAAACAAAAAATTGCATATTGCTCTGTAAAGTAATGCAACAAAGTACTATTTATTCTCATTAGAATTCTGCCATCTGTTTTAATGAAAGTTTAAAATGTAATTGGAGTCTCTTAAAAAGTATTTTTAATAAGACAAAACAAATTTAAACATACTGCTTTTATAGACTCTCAAGATCTCTTAAAAGACCTAGTTATTGGTCCATATCATAAAGAGTTGCCAAGAAGATACAGTAGAGTAGAAAATCACTAATAGGACTAAAACCTATCCATGTTGTTTTGCAGTTGGTTATTGGTGTAGCATTCTCTTTCTTAAGGTAACAAACATAGTATCGGATTCTTCATTTCTCAAGTAAGTTTCTCTGCCTACCAGATGTCACCCCATTTAATTTTAGTGCCCATAACCATGTGGAGATAACCTTGTTACATCTAGGATCAAAAGATTCCCAAATAGAATATAAAAGAGACCATCATATCTCAATTAAATTTAGACGTTTTGGCCAACCCTAGGAACATGATATTCCACCCGTAATCATCATTATGATTTTTTGATGGATATTGTTTATAGATATATGGATAATATTTCCTTTAAATAGTAAAATTCTTACAAATATGTATGTTATTTTAAAAATTAACCATAAGTAAATATGATTTAAAGTATTTTATTTACAAATTTTTTTGTTAAAGGAATAGCATCTCATGGTGTATAGTTGTTATTATTGCTGAATCCTCATTGTCATGTTGTGCATTCTGGTATAGTATTGCGTGAGCATGGCAGCTGACAAACAGCTATTTCAGAGATTTCAGAGCCAGTGACGTGTGTTCTACTGAGAATCTCTTCCCCAGTCTCTAAGTCTCTACCAATTACTGCCACCTTTGGCTTTTTTCTTTCCCTTATTCCTTATCTCAATGTGCATTTTATTTTTTTACTTACTTCTCTAACCCATATTTTTTTTATCTCTTTTATCTCCCGTCTTCTGCCATGAAACTCTTTTTCAACATAGTTTGCCATTCTTTCTTGTATTAGTTCTAAACACTTTCCGTTTTCTATGAATATTTTCCCTGTCTTACCTTTCTCCTGCCATCTGATAATTGCCCCCTGTGAAATGAAGGTAAAGGTAGAGAGTTCATAGTTTTGTTTTGTGCAAGATCCGATACTGTCAAGTATCAGTCCAAGTAGAAGTACCTCAGTCCAAATATCAGAAGAACATTTGGTTCATGATTTAATCAAATAGCTCTTTTCTTACAGTAATATTTTTTGAAGAATGGTCAATTCAGTGCTATAAAATTGAAATTAGAAATATATATAAATAAAGTTTTAAATTTGAAATTTAAAATATGAAATTTACTTAGAACAATATTTTTGATAAAAGAGAAATCAAAGAATAAAAATAAAAATGAACAAGTAAGTACATAAAATTTAAATTTGTTTCATAAAATTTCTATTTGAACTTTATATATCTATATCTATATCTATCTATATATATATCTATATCTATATCTATATATATATTAGTGTAACTGATATTACTACTCTTATTCTAAACTGTATTTTCATACTTACCATTTCTTGTTATTATTATAAATAAAACCATCCCAAATTCAGCTTGTTTCTTCCCACATTTTCTTTTGTTTCATGAAAGATTTAAGCAAAATTACATCTGCCACTCATTATAATGTTAGTAATATCCTTATACAGTTGTTCTTCTTCTGAAACAACCTAAATATGCTTTTGTTGGTCAGGCTACTTACAAGTAACAAAACCACTTGGGTTGAAATGGCTTAAGCAGTAAAATTATGGACTCAACTCAATAGCAAGTGCTCAATTCCAAGGTAAATGCAGTCACTCAATGAAACATCAATGTCAAGGTCTTATGTGTATATTTACTTAACTCCATTCTTCTTGCCTCTTGATTTTTTTGTCTCTAGGTTTATTGCCTCATGTTTAAAAAATGCTATAGCATCAAAACTCAAAACAAAAACAAAATAAAAAAACATTAAATTCAAAGCAAAGGAAAGAGTAAAATTTTTAATCTATCTCTGTTTTAGATGCAACCCAATTCTGACAATAAGCCTTCCAAATACTCAAGACTTGATTGGATAATATATTACCATTAAAGGAATAACTGGAAAAAAAGAATAAACTGTCTTGATTTAATACAACAAAGGCTTATCTTGGGTTGAGGGGAGAAGCTCACTTTTCTTGAAAATAGTTTACCAAACATAATTTCATTACATTAACTGCAGGAGAAAGAAAAGTATATATGCTGTGTAAACACAACAGTGTCTGATACATTCATTATACAAAACTTTATATATTTCATGCAAAGTTAAGTAGAACTAACCAAAGGTACAGAATATATATATATTTTATATATATATAAATATATATATATATTTATTTATATAGAATATATCTATATATATTTATTTATATAAAATATATCTATATATATTTATATATATATAAAACCATATTTGACAGTAGGGAGAACATGTCTGGCCTAATATTTTCACTGCACCAATATTCTCCAACTTCTAAAATAATCATTGTTTTTTGTATGAAAATCAGATATCTGCCAAATTTCACATTTCTCCTTTTTTTGTATTTCGATCATTAAAGAAGCATTAGAAACTTGCTGATATTGAGGAAGTTACTCAATTCTGACTCAATGCCCGACTCTGAAAACCTGACAATCCTTATAATCTACATTCTTTGATTTTTTCTTCATTCCTGTAACATTACTGTAAGCACATAGCTATTTTTTTTGTAAGATGATTGATATCTCATTTGTATAATGCTGCAGGTTGTCAACTAGTTGTTTAGTTTTCTCACGGCAGTGTTAATGTATGTGAATATATCAAGTAAAAATTCATATTTATTTTTCAGAATATATAAAGGCTATAACTAAGTTAAAGTTCCCACAAAATCATACATATTTTGTGCTTTATTTTGGAGGAGATAAGTTGATACATATACAATGCCAAAGTAAATAGACATTTGGAATAAAGAAAGAGAAAGTAAAATATTTCACTAAATTAAAAAATATTAATGACATCTGTTGTGCCTGAATAGGGCCAGTCTTTCTCTCTCTCTTTTTTTCCTTTATCTTTCTCTATTTTATAATATCAGAAAGAACCACATGTGGGTTTGTAGAAAATCTGCTACGTGGATGAATATGATACTATCTGGCTACATAGAATAAAAGATCAATCCATAATAATAATATATACTATGGGTTTTACTCAGGTTAAATGAACATGAAATCCTGAGGTTCTCTAAAAGGATACTACAAGTAAACATCATTGCACTTTTCTAATTTGTGAAACTAAATTTTTATGCATAGTCTCATTTTCATACTTTCCAATTTTGAACATTGTAATAGCTTTCTCATATCATTAGCCCTATATAAGGATATAAACTATATGATATGTTATATTAATATCATGTTTATAATTATAAAAGAACATTGAAAACTTGAATTGAGACAGACATTTTTTTTCAAAGACATAAATGAAATATCTGGGGGGATTGACATTTGTAAGCATTATACGCTCATTCCATCTACTAATTCCCCCAAGTAACGTTGCAAAATATGTCCACATAATCAGAAGGGTTAGAAGTCTGCGTTGTACAGTAGCTGCTTTAGTCATTTAGTTATCCCAACAATGAGTGATGCTATATTGGATATACCAACATAATTACAGGAGAGTAATTATGGGCAGTACATAAAATCAATTTGAAAACACACCCCTATTTAGTTTTTTTTTTTGTTATTTGCATACAAATATTATCTATTAATTTAGTATTGTTCATAGAATTCTAGAAATTGGCAACTACTGATTGTGAATGGAAAATTTGATCTTTTAAAAAGTAAGTGAGAGATTCTCTTGTCCTACTTTGCTCTCTCATGGTCCTCACTAACCATCCACAACATAGGCAGTGAAAACAGCGGGCATTTAAAAATAATACAAACAAATCAGAACATCAGGGTGAAAGCCGAAAGAGAAAAGAAACATCCACTGGTGGGAGCCTTAGCATTGCATTTCATTGATAATACAGTGTCAGCTTAAATGAGGAAGAGGTACATAAATCACACGAGTGAGATAAAGCAACCTGCACGATGGTGATGAGGCTTTTAGCTTTGTCTTTTGTGAATAATAGATTCTCTGGTCCCTCTCTATTTGTACACTGGAGTGCAGTTCTATTAAATTGATGACAATAGGGTCCATAATAAGTATTTCTGAAAGTCATTTCCAAGAAGCAGTTAATAAATATATGCTTCCACTTGCTTTTGCAATGAACTCATTGCAAAGTTATACTAAAACATAATGGCATTGACATAGCACCTATTACATTAAGGCTGAGCCACGTGTTTTTCAGATTTGCAAGTAATGTCATATCGTCATATTTCCTAGACTCAAAAATGTGTCATAACTGGCTATCTCCCAAGAACTCTGAACTCTTAGTGTGATAAGAATAATGAAGTGTGTATCAGTCTGTAATTAGTCAGCTCTCTTTAGTTTTTCTATATGGTGTTTTGGACACAACAATCTACTCTGAGTCAATCTAACAATAAAGGTTAATCTGTGCTCAATTTATAACAAAGTTCTATGTCTCATCACATTTGTATAAGACGATAACATGCTTTAAGTAGCTTTGCTCTGAGAGATGATGAATGAAAAAAACGCATCCGGGTATATTTGTTCCCTTGTATTTGTTTGTGAAGCGCAAAAGCCAACTAGTTTCCATTTTAGGACATTTTGATACCGATTTTTATGTGCTGGAAAAGCATACTGTACTGTGAAGTTTCCTGCAGAAATAATCCCTGCCTTAAGGGTTTACAGCTTGAGCATTCAGAGCCATCCAAACAGTACAATTCAGACATACACAGCTTAGCAAGCTGACTATTAAAAAACTGGCACTGGACTGCTAGCACCACGGGCACAGGCACAAACAAGGATGATCTGCTGTGTTTGCAACATACCAATGGGTTTTCAATAAAAGATAACTAATATATTTTCACAGAGTTTTCGAAATTAAACCATTAAACCCAAAAATAGTGAATAGTGAAATATAGTAGAACCACCATAGTTGACCACTTCCCCACCTCCTTAAATTGACCTAATATGCACCACATGTACACATCAGTATAGTAGGCCTACCTCCTTATATTGACCACCTCTGTATGTTGACCTATTTATTACAGTCCCTTGGATAGATCAATTTACAGAGGTTCTACCGTAACTGTTTACTTCATTGATTTTTTTGTGACAAAATTCAAAAAAATTCTAGTTAATTTATAAGACAAAAGAAACTATAATCCTATGATTATTGGAAAAGTTAGTGACATGATGTTAAGTCCTCTTTATTTTACATTGGATTCTAGCTAAATTTCTGATGGAAAATTTCGAACATAGAAATGAGTGTTGGTGACTTAGAAGGTTTTCAAACAAGACAGAGTGTATAATTTTTTAATGTATGTTTTATTTAATCAAAAGATAGATCATATGTTTAAGGAATTTTAAATATTTAGACTGTATAAAAATATTTTAAAGTCATGTTGCATACATAATATATCTAAACTCATCTAAAGTGCAAAATATATTAATAATTATCATTTAATTGATAAAAACATTCTAATTTATAAATATTAGACATAGGAAACTTATTTACACATAGAATTTCCCTATTCTGAAGCCCCCGTTATAACATTCCCATAAACTATATGAATATATCATTTCAAATATGACAATACAAAATATAAAAATGAAAGAAGTTGAATAAATTTATATCACATGAATGTTTACTATTATACTGACATATGCATACCAAAGGTACTGAATCTCTCAATGATGACATAAACACAAACAGACATATGTAGTTTAAGCCTATGTAATAATTATATATGAACATTATATATTATTAAACACAAATGGTAAACACAGCACAAGTGTGTTCTGATATCATACATAAAATCTGTGATTTACCTGAGAACCTAACTTCTCTTTAGACTTTGTTTCTTTTTTTTTTTTTTTTAACATATAAAATTTAGTCCTTTTTCTAAATGATAAATCCACTCAGGTATTTTGGTACTTTCCATTCTTTTACTAAGGAAGGTTTTAAAAAGTGATATTGAGAAAGAATATAAGCAAACTATTATAGGAATGTTGATTATTAAAATTTGATACAAAATACAAAGTAGATGGGGGTTAGAAAGAAGATATTTAAAGTATAACCTTTTAGTCTCTATTATAATCTAATAGAAATTATTTGGTAAAACTTGAATAAAGATAAGGTCAATTATGTTCATATCAATAATAGCAACTAGCATAGTTCAAGATATAGCAAGTCACACAATACATCTAGGCCCAGAGGTATTCAAAACATAATTTTTTTGTTTGTTTGTTTGGTTTTTTTGCAGTTTTTTGCCTGGGCCAGGTTTGAATCCACCACCTCTGGTATATGGGGCTGACACCCTACTTCTTTGAGCCACAGGCGCCACCCTTCAAAATATAATTTTAAATGAATAATTGTAATCCTACTTAAAATTCAAATGGCAACAGTAAGATTTTGCAATGTAATACAGCTGTCCTCTGTTCAAAAAAATGTTTATTCCTTCCACAAAGGGTAACAATTGAAAGTGTCATTGGCAACCCTGTCCAGAGTCAAGTCTACCTTGGCCTGTCATGTTCATATATAGTTTATTCAGTCTCTGATGATGAACAAAATTGTTCAATTATCAACTACCAGTAGACCTATGTAATAAAGTAGGAAAACGGAAATCTCTGGAATAAGTGAATTAAATATTTAACAAGAGAAGAAAATAATTATGTGTCCTTGTTTTCCCAACTTGTTATAGGATTCTTTCTGCATTATACATTCTGTCCTTCACATTTTTTTCCTCTCAAATTGCACATTTTCATGTAGATTCTATGATCGAAGACTATGACTTAGCTTTTCTTTCTTTAGAACTAAAAGTCTCTATTTGACCTATTTTTTTCAGAAGTTGACCTGTTTCTAGGTGGTTGTATGTGTGCCTCTGATGGTAAATACACACTTTCAAAACACACTTTTCTTAATCCCTAGTATTTATCCCCTAATCTCCAGTGATAAGTATGGTCATACAACTCACATGCTATACTTCTCCCTTTTTAACTTTTTCTTCTTATTTTTTTCTATCTGTCCAATGACAGGAGAAGACTATAGTGGCTAAATTGCAGTTTTGTAATCCAATGAAAGCAACTGTGGTATAACCACTTTTTCTTTGAGTTCAAAGAGTAGAGCTCAGGTTGCCCCAGGGAAGAACAAAAAGTCAATTGATGAGTAAGGAGTTCTAAGGTACAATTTAGACTTCCATGTATTCTAATTAAAATTCTAAAAACAAAATTATTGACACAGAACATTTATTCCAAGCCCTCTAGGTGATTTCCCACAGAGTTTTGAAATTTAAGAGTTTAAAGATTATGATAAGATTTGTGAATATATAAAACATGAGCTGACTATTCTATTTATTTTGAGTAACCAGATTAGATTAGTTTATTTTGCATGGCTTTTTAAATTCAAACTAAAATCTTTTATTTTGCACCTTTCTACTCCACAGAGCCTATCTAATGCATTCCTGTTTCCTAGCAAACAATAAAGGAGTCTGAATTGTAGTGGGTTTATGAAATCAACCTTCACAGCTGCACCTGTTGGCGTGAGAAAATGTTCCAAAGATGTTGACTGCAGAGAAGATAGATAGATAGATAGATGATTGATAGATAGATAGATAGATAGATAACCTCTTATTTTAGAGATGAGCAAATAAATGAATATAAGGACTTTTATTGACAGGTAGGCTTTCTTCTTCTTCTTCTTCTTTTTTTTTTTTTTGGCTAGGGCCAGGTTTGAACCCACCAGCTCTGGTATATGGAGCTAGCACCCTATTCTTTTGAGCCACAGGCACTGCCCCAACATGTAGGCTTTCTAATACCACTGGTAATGTTAGGTTGTGATCATAATCCTGAAAAACAGGACCCTCAATGTTGAAATCCCTAACTATCAACATATTTGAAGTATAATAAAAAAAATCATAATCCCAAATCAATAAAATCCTGAAAATTACAAACCTAAAAAATTAAAAACTTAAACATTGAAATATTAAAGGCTGAATTCTGGAAAAGAGATTAATACATTGTCAGTTATAAACAGGCTAGGTTACATCATGTCAGTTACCTAGATAAAACATTACCTTTATATGAATTTACTTGCATTGAGCAGAAAATATAGATGAGTGAGTTGGCCATGCAAAGGCATTGATGAAAATTTCCATTTTTAAATACATCATTTGCCAACATTGGCATTCCTTGGAGCTGATAACATTCTAGAAGCTTTTAAAAAATTAAATCACATTTGTCTGATGAAGACAGTAAAGTTACTGACTGGTTCGAAAATAATTATGCGAATGGTAGAATAGGAAAACACATAAAGCAACAGTTTTGCTGCGTGCTCCCGGGACTAAATTTGTAGTCTGGATCTAAGCACATGAGCTGGATTTCCACCCACTCAAAACAACAAAGATGCGTGACTTACAAGATGGGAAAATTTATTAGGGAATGCTCAAGTTGCTGTATTTCACATCATAGAATAATTTAACAAAAAGCAACAGCACATAGAAAAAGCATAAGGTATTTGTCACCCTTGGTAGAATGCCATGGCATCACAGCTCACAGCAACCTACAACTCTTGTATTTAAGCGATTCTCTTGCCCAAGTAGCTGGGACTACAGGCCCCTGCCACAATGCCCGGCTATTTTTGTTGCAATTGCCACTGCTGCTTTAGCTGGCCCGGGTGGGTTCGAGCCCACCACCCTCAGTATATGGGCCGGTGCCCTACCCACTGAACCATAGGAGCTGCCCAATAGTGCCAATAGTGTATACTTTTTACAAGGTTTTTTGTTAAGTAAAAACCTTGTAAAACCTTTACCCTTTTTGGGTAAAGTTGTTTGAAATGAAAATCATTTACAATCTTACATCAAATGTCAAGGGAAATGCCAGGCATAATACATCGATAAGAAGAGCTTTGTTAACTTATTTTCGCCCCCAAACAGGTATGTGTTTACATGCCACAAAGTGTAATAATATAGCAAAACACACATCAATCTTAAAGCAGCAACCAGTTGCCCAAATGTACTCATATGTTATTTTTTAGTTCATATTTTCTTTAAAAGAAATATTATCTGGTAATTTGAATTGATATTTGTTATAAATATTTTGGTGATGATAAAAGAAAGTCATAAATAAAATATTTAATAGTGCTTCATACAAATATGAGTAAAATGATCACTTTATTGTCTTTAAAATGCTCACATTTGATTGAAGCTTCCATGTCCTTCTCAAGCCATATTAATTATCACATTTTATCTTTTGTCCAAAATTCTTAAACTCATATTCCTGCTGCACATCCTTACACTGATGTTGGTAACACAGGAGGAAGTGTTCCCATAATCACTGGGTACTTTGAATCATGCTATGAACACTGCTATAAATTACAAGTTAATGTGACACTTTACCCTCCCATTTCCCTTATCACTATATTAAGACTTTAGGGAAGCCATAAATAGCCTCCTTCTCAGTCTGTGAGTAAGAGTGAAAGACATAGGCAAAGGCAGGTGGGATCACAGATATCAACTTTTTTGCTGATCAACACTTATCTGTAGGATGTGGCTTATGGATGTATCAACCGTAATCTTCTTTTTAACAAACTAAAGAATTACACAAATTTACTTCTACTTCCCATCTTATTCCCTCCTTTTCTCCCCATCATTGCACAACTGAACCGCCTTAGGCCTTTGCCTACAGGGACAAACATGTCACCAGGCAGAAGACAAGTCAGAATAAGCACTTCCTGCCGCCAGGCCGTCTTGCAGAAAACTCAGTGAGGAGAAGGTGTTGCCAGGAGAAGGAATGTGCAGATCTCCTTTCATATTGGATGTAACTCCATTTCTGCATAAAGTCCTCTCCTCTCTTAACTAAAGAAACTCAGGATGGCAGTGGAAACCTTTCCATCTGCTTTCTCAAACACTTTTTTTTTTTTTTTTTTTTTTGGTCTAAAAACTTTAAGAAAAAAAAAAGGTTTTGTAGTTTCAGTTGTATGACTGAATGGGGACAGCGCCGCAGAAGTCTCAGCTATCATAAATCACACTCGTGAAAGCCCTTGTTCACTGGACTTTCATCACAGATGTCAACCCTGCCCTGTAATCTTGCCAAAAGCAGAATCAGATCCCCAGAATCAGGCCATTTGATTCCTGTTACTTTTTGGGAGTTTTTCCTGCCCCTGACAGAACAAGAGCTGTGTTCTGATTCCGAGCTCTTGAAATTGATATTATTGGGCTAGGTGCTTCTCTAACAGACATGCAACACAAAGCTAGAGTGAATCCTTTGTGTTGGGATTAGAAAAGAAGTGCTTCTTATCTGTGTTCACTTTGTTATTCTTATCACGTTTGGATAAATTGTTTTCCTTTCCTGTAGTTCAAACCTCTCTAGGCAATGGTGAGGACAAGCTAAAGCCTTGCTTTGGCGCCTGAAGTGCTCAACTGAAGTAAGCTGGGCTGTCTAGAATTGCAAATCTTCGCTTCTAAAATAATACCCACACACCCTTGCATGTGCTTTTATAGTATATATTTCACTTTTCCAGTCTAAAACATGATATTGTACATATATTTTAAACTATACTAAAAGAAAACAGTGACATCTTTATAGTAGAATCAATTATTGTCATTCGCTACTTACTTCTGTGTTTGAAAGAGACATGTTTTGGATATTATCACTGGAATTGCAGATTTCTACCATGGAGCAGTTAATAATTGTATTCCTCTGGGATGGAAATGGCATCAGTACTCAGCAGTCCTCAGGTGACCCACATTTGGGTAGAGGATTAGGGGACGCTTGTCCATTTATTATTGTCAGTGCCATTGCCCTGCAAAATTTGTGTAACCCAGAAACCACACAGAAAGAGGCAACATGAAGACATTTCATTTACATCTTTGATAAAATTATTATAAATCAGTATTTATTATTATTTTAATTCCAATCATCTAAAAATGACACTTTTATTTCCTTATATGCAGTAGAGATTAGACTATCATAGTACTGTTTTTGATTTTTCAAACTCAAATTAGATCATATGCTGTACCAGGTAATATATAACATACTGGTTTTAAAGAGGAATCGAATTAAAATACGTTCTCTGTTCTGATGGAGCTCATGTCTAATAGGAGAGAGGGGCTAGCAAATAAGCCCTTATAAAAATACAACAAATGCCAAAACCTCCCCCCTCCCTTTCCCTTCTTTGGGGCCATATCTATGGTGCATCTTAGAATGGGTATAGGCGATTGCACTAATGTACACAGCTATGATTTAACAATTAAAAAATAATAATAAAAATAAAAAATACAATAAATGTGATCATGATGGAAATAGAGACTGCTAGCTTCTTAAAAAAAAAAAAAGCATTGGTATTAACACAAAAAACAATTTTAATAATTTACCATAAGCCTTACCTTTAGTTATATTTGAGCCTGATTTATCTGGGCTCTTGCAGGTAACTTCTTGCCTCCAAATTTTAAACTATCTTTAGTTCTATGGTACACACAGTCAATTCAAATCACATATTTGTGTCATAAAAAAGTTAGATTGATTATTTGATGCTCTTTGCCTATCCTAAGGAGATATTCCTTCCACACTGACTATACTATCTTCTTGACTATACTTTTTAATACATTGTTTTAATTACATATGGCCAAAGGTAGTGTCGGCAAGGCATGGGAAGAATTTCATAAATTTACATATTTCCAGATACAGTAGTGAATAACAAACTTTATCAATGTTCTAAATAATAGAGGTGAAAAACAAAGAGAAAAACAATGATACATGGCGTTGAGAAGAAAATCAAAGGTTGAAATAGATAAGAAATTATTTGGATTTTAAAACTTAAAAACTGAGTGTGTTTTTATAGTGACATTCCTCTGAATTTTTATGAATACACATGTTATATAAAGCAACTGTTCTGAAAGCTGATGAGAATAAAGAAATCAATTAAAAAACAAAATAAAACTTTTTAAAAAGAGGGCTATTTGGCAACAAGTAAATAGAAAAAGCAAGCCGTTAATCGTTTCAACAACAAAAGGAAAGTAGCAATGGGGAAAGCCAATTAGAAGGGAAATAAATTAATTTTAAGTAACAAAACCAAGTTCTAATTAGATTTCAGGCAAGTCATTGGCTTTTAAAACGTTTAACCATTAAGGTACTTATTATTTCTAATCAAGAAAACTGAAGGAAAATGTTTTTGCTTTTGTTCAGCTTCGGTAAGGGTAATAATATCTTTATAACTCAATGTAAGCTCTCAGAATAGAGATTCTTGCTCTTCATTCATTGAACAAAGATTTGTTTCAATTTTAACAGACTAAACATTTAATTGCATGCTTAAAATTAATGTTAAGTGGCATTGTGGCAAGATAATTCATTGAAATATTCCTTTATGTTTTATTATTATTGCTTCAAATAATTAGAAGGAAAGTATAAAATGATTTAGGGATGAAATTGATTTTAGCCTCTTAATCCACTGTTCTCTCTATCCCAAAGGAAAATCATGGAAACTCAGGAATTCAGCATTCCTGGTCCTCGAGGTAGTGTGAGGGGCTTTCCAATAAAAGTCTCAAGTAGCTTCTGCCATGTGAGGACTCAACAAGCAGGCACTTGCCAGACATCAAGTGCAGGTACCTCTGACTTAGACTTCCATACTTCCCAGACCTGTGAGAAATAGATTCCTGTTCTTTATGAATTATCCATTCTGTAGTATTCCACTATAGCAGCACAAAAAGGACTAATACTATATATAAACATCTTTACCAAACCATCTTCAGTGTTAAGACGTGTAGGAACAAGAGCGAAAAATGCACTCTGTAACTCAATCAACAAATGATTATAGTTACTTAACTAAGTACACTGCTGAGATCCTGCTTGGAAAGCTGTCAGCCAAGAACCTTCACCCGTTGGCCACTTCAGGACTTACCTCACTTGAAATAAGAACAGGTTTCTCCTTGTTTAGAAGGAAAAGTCCCTAGCTGTGTCATTCCAACTCAAGACAAATTTGAAAAGGTATTCCAATTTCAGAGTTTCCTCATAGATTTGAAGAGACTATTGTTAGTCCTACATTGCAGCTGGACCTCTTTCTCTGCCTAATTCTTCTTTCCTTTTCCGTCCATATCAGAAAATGCTGCTCTAGTATTTTTATAGTTTCATGTCTTAAGTTTAAATCTTTAATCCAGTGAGAGTCTATCTTAGTTAATGGTGAAAGGTGTGTGGGTCCAGTTTTAGTCTTCTGCAGGTTGCCAGCCAGTTCACCCATCACCATTTGTTAAATAAAGGGAATCTTTTCCCCACTGAATGTTTTTAATTGGCTTGTCAAAAATTAAATAACGGTAAGTAGCTGGATTCATCTCTTGGTTCTTTATTCTGTTCCAGACATCTAATTCTCTCTTTTTGTGCCAAATCCATGCTAGTTTGATCACTATCGATTTGTAGTAAAGTATGAAGTCTGGTAGGGTGATTCCTCCTGTTTTGTTTTTATTTTTGAGTAATGTCTTGGCTATTCGAGGTTTTTTCTGATTCCATATAAAACGAAGTATTGTTTTCTCAAGATCATTAAAGTATGACAGTGGAGCTTTAATGGGGATTGCATTGAAATTATATATTGCTTTGGGTAGTATAGACATTTTAACAATGTTGATTCTTCATAGCCGTGAGCATGGTATGTTTTTCCATTTGTTAACATTTTCAGCTATTTCTTTTCTTAGAGTTTCATAGTTCTCTTTATAGAGATCTTTCACGTCCTTTGTTAGATAAATTTCCAAATATTTCATTTTCTTTGGCACTACTATGAATGGGATAGAGTCCTTAACTGTTTTTTCAACTTGACTATTGTTGGTATATATAAAGGCTACCGATTTATGAATGCTGATTTTGTAACCTTAAAAATACTAGAGGAGAGTGCAGGGAAAACCCTTAAAGAAATCAGTCTGGACGAGTATTTTATGAGGAGGACCCCCCAGACAATTGAAGCAGCTTCAAAAATACACTACTGGGACCTGATCAAACTAAAAAGCTTCTGCACACCCAAGAACACAGTAGTAAAGCAAACAAATAGCCCTCAGAATGGGAGAAGATATTTGCAGGTTATGTCTCCAACAAAGGTTTAATAACCAGAATTCATAGAGAACTCAAACGCATTAGCAAGAAAAGAACAAGGGATCCCATCGCAGGCTGGGAAAGTGATTTGAAGAGAAACTTCTCTGAAGAAGACAGGCGCAAGGCCTTCAGACATATGAAAAAATGCTCATTATCTTTAATCATCAGAGAAATGCAAATAAAAACTACTTTGAGATATCATCTAACTCCAGTGAGACTAGCCTATATCACAAAATCCCAAAACCAGAGATGTTGGCGTGGATGTGGAGAAAAGGGAACACTTTTGCACTGCGGGTGGGAATGCAAATTAATACATTTCTTTTGGAAAGATGTTTGGAGAACACGTAGAGATCTAAAGATAGATCTACCATTCAATCCTGTAATTCCTCTACTGGGCATATACCCAGAAGACCAAAAATCACATCATAACAAAGATATTTGTACCAGAATGTTTATTGCAGCCCTATTCATAATTGCTAAGTCATGGAAAAAGCCCAAGTGCCCATTGATCCAC
>CAUYPK010018756.1:0-61696 GCA_963574355.1 Loris lydekkerianus
GTCTTAACCCGGTCCCCAAAGGTTGACCTTTCCCACACGGTGCAACAAAGGGTTATTTACAACCGCAGGTTTTTTTTTTTTTTTTTTTTTTTTTTTTTTTTTCCTTAACTTCAGCACTTCTGGTAAATCTCTGATCCAGCATCTAGTGGTTAACCACTGATACAGGAAATGACATTTAACGTTTTTATCACTCAGCCAGAAATGGAAGAACAAGGCAAGGCTGTGTTTAGGGAAGATGGATGGTTGCCCACCACCTTCAGCTTAAAGGCACACCAGCTCTTTTCCCGATTGCTGGGGCTGATAGGGCAGCCCACTTCCCCTCAGCCTGCTGGGTTCACTGGCAACAACGAGCCGGAATGTCAGGAGGATGTCTGTGACTTGGCCACTTGGAATGGGAACCCCGACGTTGTCAGCTAGTGACAGGGGTGAAACGGATGGCACTGGGTTCCCCTTTCTCGAGAGCCGTTGTATGTAGGGACAGGCAGGCAGGAAATGAGCTCAAATGCTGTGTACCAGGCACTTTGGACGGCAGCCTCAGCCTGGGGTTTGCAGGAGGCCGCCTGATGGGGCAAGACCTTGAACGGAGTCCCACTGTCCATTGCTAAGCAAAGGACAGTCAGCAGAGGCCTTCTTAACCTTCCCCAAGACAACCAGCAGCACAAGCGTGGTTGAACACTGCAAATAAACCACAGCAAGAAACTACAGCCAGTTTCACTCGCAGTTTCCCTTGGCCATCGGGTTCTTCCTCATTTCTTACGGCCCTTTTCAGTTTTCATTGCAGCTGCTAAGTGGATTCCTTGTACCAATAACAAAACAATAACAACAATAAGCACTCATGTTTGTTGAATGGGCAATAATTTAGATGCATGATTTGTATCGGCTCTAGAGCTGGTAAGGGTTATCCTGACCGGGATTTGAAACCAGATCCGGCAGGTGCCAGAGCCAATCCTGCCCTCCAGACTTCTGATAGGAGTGCAATCCTCGGTCCCACCTTCCTGCCCAGCCGTTGTCGTCTGATTGGATTCTAGCGCTGGGCACCCTGGGGAGTGGGGAGGGGAGGCTCCCACAAGGCATTGTTTGACAAAGAGACCTCTGTCTCTTCATATTAATTAAGACCCTGGATTCTCTGATAAAATTCCCCTTCTCTCACTAGGAACTCACATGATCCCATTTTTACAAAAAGGGTCACTGCAATGTGAAACTGTCCCTCTCCACCACTGCTCTGCATCTTACCCTCCATAGATGCACCTCCATCCACCCTCAGAGGCAGGGGAGTGTGGGGCAGGCTCTGTCTGCTCCGCCAGCTGTGGGGGGTGAGGGGCGGAGGGCGGGAAGGTACATTACCTGTGTGCCTGCTCCTAGGGGTTGCCTATGGATTTCTGCTCTGCCTTGTTCTGGAGGAGATTTGAGATGAGAGACACGCAGAGTGTCTGGGAGCCTTAGTTTATCCACCCTGTGCTTTCTCTGAGGAGATGATGAAATCTAAAGAGCTCTGAAAGTCTCTTACACACCCCGCCATGAAGAAAAGTACATGGATGTTTGACTTCAAAGCCTTTCCAACAGGACAGCCTTGTTGTACCCCCAGGTCTCTGCATGTAACTCAGCTTTGTGATTTTATGCCAGAGGAGCTGACAAGTTGGGGGTGAGATGTGGGTTCTCTCCAGCGAAGGGTTCTCTCCAAGACCCATCTCTTCTCCATGACCCCATCTGTGGCGGCTCCACCCTGCAGGCCAGTGGGAGAGGACCTTAGGTATGCCATGAAAAAATTTAAAGATCATTAATTAAATTGTTTTTGAAAGAAGTTCAAAGCACAGTAAGTATATTCTTTTCTTTCACTTTTTTTTGATCAACATAATCCAAGTGTGCCGTGGAAGTTTGACTACAGGTTAACCACTGCTGCAGACCCGAGTGCAGTGGTGGGAGGCTTGTTTGTGCAACAAGCACTTGGGGTGTTTCCTGTGTCCTGGGGAGCAAAGACCAATCTGGCCTGTTGTCTGAGCTCGAGGAATTACAGTCTAGCTCAGAGTTAACCATCTCTGGCTGTCCACTGGAATTATGTGGGGGAACATATAAAACACTGATGCTCAGATCCACCTTAAGAAATTCTTGTTTAATTGGCATTACATTTTTTATAATGTCCCTGAGTGACTCTGATGTATAGTCGGAAGAGAACTGTTGCTCTAGATGGAGAGACAGCTAGGTTAAAAAAGCCAAACTATAACACCAAGTATAACATTCTCTGATTTTGGCAAATATAAGTTTCTATGGGAGCACTGGGTTAGAGCCATCTACCCAGGCTAGGAAGAGTTGGAGAGATTTTGTGAAGTAGGAAACATCACAGCTGAGATTTCAAGAGCAGGAATTAACCAGATGAACCAGATCTGAGGAGGCGGAGGGTAAAGGGTGGTGGGGGTGGGGTTGAGGTGATTTCCAGGGAAAGCAAGACGCATTGTCTGAGTCAGGAATGAAAGGAAGGCAGGCATTCCTGCGAGCTGGAGAAAGTCACGTGGGAAGCCCAGTGTCAGATCTGGAGAGTGACCGCGCCCAGCTCGTGCAGGATTTTGAAGGCAGTATCAGGAACTTTGGGTCTCATCCCAAGGGTGGAAGGGAACTAACAGACAGGTATAGTCAGGAAGGACTGTCATCAGTTTTGCAGTGTGAGAAACAGATAGGAGCCAGATAGAAACATGCTTCGGTGACAGTTTCTTGAACTACAGTAGTGGCTATGGGGATAGCCAGAGGTGGGCAGATTTGGGAGATATTAGGACTCAGGACCAGTTAGATGAGGGCAGTAAAGTGAGAGAAGTCAGGGATAATGTCTAGGTTTTTGTTCTGAGCAGTGGGGTGGAGAGCGAGGCTGTGCGTGTGCATGAGTAGGATGGCCTGATGGCTGTTCACAGCGAGTCCTAGAAGCTGCCAGGGCTGGGTGGGCCTCTGCTGGCAGCTCTGTTCCCTGGAACACAGGCCGGTCTCCTGTGGTTGGCCCAGCTCTCCTGGGAGCATGGAGGGAGGACACGTGCCTCAGTGAAATGATGAGGGAATCCACTGCGTTCTTTGCATCTTTGCTGGTCTAGTTTGATTCCCGGGGCATGCTTCCTACTCCAGCCACTCATCTCCCCAACTGACTAAGCCCAGACACTGATGGAATTTTGAAGACAAACAATAATGACTGATTTCCATTTTCTGTGACCTATTACCTAATCCCCATTTTGTTCCTGTAAGTCCAATCTTACAACCCCCAGCCACGCATATGAGAAGTTCTTTAATGACACGACACCTAAAAGTATCCTTTATGTTCTGTTGACAAATTCAGGTCCCCGTAGGCTCCCTGCAGACTCCCCAGGGACTTGCCCCTGTAAAGATTCCCCCTCATCTCTTAACTGGCACAATCAGTGTCTCTACTTCCCACAATCTGTAGGCGCCAACTTCAAAGTCCACTGCCCTCTGTCCTGCTTTGTGGCCCATCCCTGCGTTCCTTGCAGGGGATATCCTTCTTCTCGGTCCTCATCCTTTAGATTTTTTTGTCTGCCAATCTCCCTCTCTGTGCCTCTGACATCCACTCTTCTCGCCTTTTGGGGGACTTCTTTGCTGCTTAACTGCCATCTTATTATCCCACAAATATATTACAAAGTTATTCTGCAAAGATGTCAAATGTAGATCCTCTGACCTACTTTTATAAACATTTTAATAGATTTAGGAGGCTTGCATTTAATTCTGTTATATACAGTATGTACAGTATATGCCATTGTATCGAGATGGAATCTTGGATGTTGGTGTGCTCAGCACCAGGGTAGTGTCCGTTGTATCCCATGGGTCGTTTTCATCCCTCTCCCCATCTCACCCTCTTCCCTTGTGAATCTCCAAAGTCCCTTGTACCACTCTGGTTTAGCTCCCACTTACAAGTGAGACGTGCAGCATTTATTTTTCTGATCCCGAGTTACTTCACTCAAGATAATGGCCTCCAGTTCTATCCAAGTTGCTACAAAAGACAAATTCATTCTCGTTTGTGTGTAGATAGTTGTTCATGATATTCTCGGGTAATCTACTGGACATAAGTTGCAATATCTTCTTTTTCATTTGTGATTGTGTTGATTTAGATCTTTTCTTTTCTTGGTTAGTCCAGGTAGTGTTTATCTTTTTGAAGAACCAATTTTTCATTTTGTTGATTCTGAGTATTTTCTTTTCCTCTATTTCATTTAGTTCTGCTCTGATCTTTATTATTAATTTTCTTCTACTAACTTTGAAACAAGTTAACAAAACAAGAACTGTTTTGTTCTTGTTTTTCTAGTTCCTTGAAGTCCAGATTGTTAATTGTGTTTTTTCTGCTTCTGTGATGAGGCATTTAATGCTATAAACTTCCCTCTTCCTATTGCTTTTGATGTATCCCACAGGTTTTGGTATGTTGTATTTTTATTTCTGTTTATTTTTAAAAATTAAATTTTCATCTTCATCTTTTTTTTTTTTTTGAGACAGAACCTCAAGCTATCACCCT
Organism: Loris lydekkerianus; assembly: GCA_963574355.1. Taxonomy (NCBI): domain Eukaryota; kingdom Metazoa; phylum Chordata; class Mammalia; order Primates; family Lorisidae; genus Loris; species Loris lydekkerianus. The sequence goes on from CAUYPK010018756.1 coordinate 4,493, forward strand.
GGGTAGAGTGCCATGGCATCACAGCTCATAGCGACCTCCAGCTCCTAGGCTTAAGTGATTCTCTTGCCTCAGCCTCCCAAGTAGTTGGGAGGACAGCCACCTGCCACAAGGCCTGCCTATATGTTGTTTTTGCAGTTTTTGGCCAGGGCGGGTTTGAACCCACCACCTCTGGTATATGGGGCCAACGCCCTACTCCTTGAGCCACAGGCGCCTCCCCTGTCTATTTTTCGGTTGTAGTTGTCGTTGTTTGGCAGTCTTTCTTTCTTTCTTTCTTTCTCTCTCTCTCTTTCTTTCTTTCTTTCTTTCTTTCTTTCTTTTCTTTCTTTTTTTTTCTTTTGTTTTTCTTAATCAGGTCCAGGCATGGTTCACATTTGCCACCCCTGGTTTGTAGGGCCAGTGCTATAATTGCTGAGCTAGGGCACTAAGCTGAAATGATTTTAGTTGTTTTTTGGCATGTGGTTGTTGGGTGAAATGTTTTGTACTTGTTAATTCCATGTAGTCTAAAGTCCAATTTAAGCACAATGTTTCTTTGATAAATTTTTCTTTTATTGATATGTTTAGTGCTGTGAGTGTGGTATTAAAATCCCCCACTAATGTGTTGCTGTTTGGCAGGTTTGGTGAACTTGTGGCATGTTGCCATTTAATTCCTTTCTCTTTTTCCTTTGTATGATTATTTTATATAAAGGCCTGTGAGTTTTATATTTTTGTGTGTTTTTGTGATGCTTTTAACCTTGATATTAGGATTTTTTAGTATTAAATATGGAGCACAAGGGAAGATGCTTTGTAAATAGTAAATCCACAAATACATTTTAGATAATGGTAATAGGAACATGCTTGAAAGGTCTCTGCTTGTTTAAAGAATTACATGTCAATTATGTCTACAGATAAAGGTTGAAAAATAATGAGATTATATCTCTAAACTCTCCTGGAAATCCAGCATCTACTGAGTTGATCTTTCACAATTTAGATTCTACAATGATAGAAAACACTAACAGATTTATGTAAAATGTAGTCTGCCTCTTATACGCTTCTTGTCATTTATAGAAAAATTTGTCCTGCAGACCAGATAAACTTTTGTATCTTTTCTTCACTGTTGTCTCCTCTAGTTGAAATTCTTCCACCCAACACACATATACTGAGTTCTCATTATATTCACTCATTTATTCATTCGCTTGCCTTTATCTACCAGTCCTTCAAGGTGTCAATATACTAAGAATCAGAGCTGCAAAAATAGATAGGATTCATATCTTCATGAACTTACAGCTTAAGGTTGAATATGGGGAGGACACAGCAAAATAGTCATATGAATAACAATAAAATACTAGCTGTGCTGGGTGCTATCAAGGAGAAGTCCATACGTCCATGGTACTATGAGAATGTGTAGTGGGTGGATTTGGTCTTGACCAGGGGTGGGTGGTAGAAAGATTTCCCTGAAAACACAATGTTTCTGCTCAAACCTGAAGGATGAGAAAGGGTAATTAGGTGAGGCAGGGCATGTAGGAAGAGGGGGTTTCAGGCAGAGGCAAAGATGTTGTGGAGGGGGAGAGTATAGCAGGTATGAGAAACTAACAGGAGGCATTATGGCTCGAAGGTGAGGCTAGAGATGGTCAGATTAGGTGGGCTCTGAAGGTTATAGTATGTTTTTTTTTTTTAATTTTTAATAGCAATCCTCTGAAATATTTTACTATGAATGGTGTTGGGCTTGCATAAAGGTAGCTTAAAAAAATTATGAGCCATCCTCTATCCTTGAGAGATCTTGATTTATGGAAGGAGTCAAATTCATGATCCAGGATGGGGTAATGGGTTCAGTTCTTTGATATAACTACACAGAGTGTTATGGAAACCTAGGAAAGTGGGATGTATTTCTGGGTGAGGGATGGTCAAAGAGGCTTCAAAAAGAGGTAATGTTTGAGATGGGTTTTGAAAAGTAGTAGGTATGATCCATGTAATAAGAGGTGTGGGAAGAGGTGAAGAGTCAGGGAGAAGCACATGTGGAGAAGAAGGAATTGCTTATCTGATACAATAGAAGGTTTGCATAATGACCAGTCATGTGGTGTGAATGGAGACCAGGGTGCTCTGGTAGTCATTAGTGATGTTTAGCAATGGTCCAGCTCTCCTTCTTTCTGCTCATGTGGTAGTTTGCGCTTTGCAGTAGACCTGAGTTTAGATGTGGCCAATGAAAGTAAGCAAAGGGATGTCTCTCACTTCCAGGTGGAAGATCTAAAAGCTGGTGCCTTCTTTGCCACATACTCTTTTCCTTTGACCACTAACAATGTTCCAGAGGGTGGATTCTAGATTATAGAATGAAGACAATGGTGATGGAAGTGAGCCACCAGCTGATCTGCAAAGCACATGGGGGATAAGCAAGAAACACATCTCTGTTGTGAGTCTCTGAGATTTGGAGGTCATTTGTTACTGCAGCATAATTTAGTTTATCCTGCCACACATGGGGAACTCTGAGAAACTGTGAAAGGTCTTAGATTTTGCATTGCATATAAGCTAACAGCCTAGTCTGCTGCAGTTCCTTGGATGCTGGCAGAAGACACGAGATTCCTGAGTCTGAGACAGAATGTTGTATTACTCACAACAAAATGAGCAGTATGAGCTTCATTTTTGCATTGGTTTTCCTTACCCTCCAAGTCCTACGGCGGCAGTGTAGAGTGGCCCATATGGATGCTGCATCCAGTGAGTTTGTGTCACAGCTGGGGAATCTCAAGCTTAGGGATTCCCAGCCTTATAATGAACTGTAAACAAACCTGCCCAACGTTTTCCTGGAGGGAGATAATATCTTTAGTATGGTTGAAAGCAAAGAAATCTTCCCTCTATTCTGGAGAGAGTCACCATCTCTGTTTCCCAAAGCTTTTCCAAACATTATACAAACATTATAAAAATTATACAAACATTTTTGAAAAGATAGTCTGGGACAAAATTTGTAGGTGCCTCTATTTGTAAGAAGTGCAGAGAGGTGAGAGAGTTATCAAAAATTGTGTCCCAAAAATATTTTTGAGTAAGTGAAGGATCATGAATGGTAGAAGGCATTTGGAGCCAGATTAGGAAGAATTTTGTAGACCATAGACAGGAGATTGGATTTTATCCAGGGGGCCACGGTTAGCCATCACAGCTTCTAAAATTTGTGTTATTGAGAACAGAAGAGGGATTAAAGGAGGGAGATACTAGTGCTAGGAGAATAATTAGGGGTAAAGATGTAGGTTTGGGAATTTTAATTCTGAAGGGAGCTGAAGCCATTGGATTTCCTCTGTGCTTGGACAGATTCTTTAAACTTCAAAGCCCAGGTCAAAGGGCATCTCATTTAATTGTTTAAAAACATTACTTTTCACAAGCAGCAGCTTTTTATCAGAGAAGTTCAACGCAGATTTCCAACAAATAAAACAGACAGAAGGAGCAATGTTTTGGTTGAATCAATACTGGAAGACCCGGAGGCTGCCTCTCCGCTCCCCACTGCCCGGGAGACATGCACAAGCTTTTCAGTGGAGCCCTCGGGATCCACAAAACACACTTTGAATCCACTTTTTCTACCTCTAGTTGGTCCAGGTGGGATTAATTGCTCCTTCTCCTGTTTTTCTCAACATTTTGATCTCATTGTCAGAGCAGCGTTTATCACCTTGACACATTTGTGGAAAGCATCTGAATCTTCAGCTCTGTATTCCCCAGAGCCCAGTTCCATGCCTGTCATGCTAAAAGGCTCTCAACCAATGTTTGCTGACTTGAACTGATATGAAAAACCCATCAATGAAATAACTCATAGAATTATGTTGTTTGTAAAGCTTTGCATTTTAAATTTAACTAAATATAATAGGCAATTCCTGAGACCTAGTCAAGGGCAAATATGAATGGAGGAAATAGTGAAATGAAAAAATAATTCTTTCTATAGTGAGACATTATGATTTTTCCCTGTCTAATATACCAACAAATGCTTATTCAAGCAACAAAGAGCTTTTTCTTAGAAAGAGGACTATAGCCCTCTTACCAGATCTTCCTAAGAAGATCTTCCTCAGGTATGTTAATTCATTCACCTGTATTTTCGTTAGATAAAGAAGGAAAGCCTTGTGTTGGCCATCAGGCATGGTGGCTCACACCTGTATGCCCAGCACTCTGGGAGGCTGAGGTGGATGGATTGCCTGAGCTCAGGAGTTTGAGACCAGCCTGAGCAAGAGCAAGACCCTGTCTCTAAAAAATAGCTGGGCATTGTGGCAGACACCTGTACTCCCAGCTACTCAGGAGGCTGAGACAAGAGGATTGCTTGTGCCCAAGAGTTTGTGGTTGCTGTGAGCTATGACTCCATGGCACTCTACTAAGGGTGACAAAGTGAGACTCTGTCTTAAATAAATAAATAAATAAATAAAAAGGAAAGCCTTGTCTTTACTCTGCTAACTTATCCAAATAAAATATTTACTTTTGGAAAAAACAGAATAATTAAAACAACAATGAAGCTGAACATGTTCTATCTAGCTGTTATATCTGTTTGGAGTTCATAGGTGATTTAGTGAAAACAATAGTTCCTTGAGTCTTTGAGAACTCTGCATGTTCACGGGGCTTTATGCTTGTTAGTGAATGAATCCTATTGACTTTTAATTGAAAATCACAGTGGGTAGAATTTCTGTTTGTCTTCTTCTGGTTCTGTTCTGTCTGTCTGCTTAAAAGAGACTCAGCCTTTACTTTGGGTGAGGAAGGAGAGTGGGAGAAACCCAAGATCCCATTGTGGAGATGAATCCAGCATTTGCAAGGCTGAAATTTACACAATTTTTGGAGTCCTTTCTCTTTAAGTAAAAGAATGCAAAATTAGGTATGACTTATTTAGAATGAGAACATAATCATAACAACAGTATTTTTATTGTTGGACATGCTTTTATAATACTGTTTTTACACTATAAATTCTGTATATTCTTTGTGGGTTTTTATTTATTTATCGATACATAGTGCTGTACCTATGTTCAAGATACATGTGATAATTTGATACATTCATATAATGAAATGAGGGTAATTGGGATATACATCACCTTAAATATTTATCTTTTCTTTATGCTAGGAACATTTAAATTATTTTTCTTCTAGTATTTTGAAATGTGCAATCAATTAATATTAACTATATTCACCTTATTAATCTATTGAACATTAAATCTTATTTCTTCTAAGTGTATTTTGTACTCATTAATCAACCTTTGTGTTTTTATATGACAGCAATTTTGTGATATTTTCTAGAGAGTGAATAGAAAGATTATTCAGTCTAGTGTGGCTGATAAAAGATTATTTGTTTTTATTACCGATAGCTTAAATTTTTTTCCACCTTTACAATTTATGATTGGTAATGCTAAGAGAATATTTAGCGTTTGTCAACTTTGAGCAAACCAACTGTCAACTTTCTTTCTTATAAAAGTTATTAGATTTCTGGGCATTCGAAATTTCCTTGTGAGTTTCTATCTTAAACACTCTCTGAACTGTTCACATGCACGTCCTTATTTTCATGGTATATTATACATTCCATGTTATCTTTATCAATGCCAGCATTTTGTGTCAAATCAGCGGGAAATTTAAGTCTTTTCCCAATATAGTCTTATGATTCACCTTTCCTTATATATTCGATTATTAAACAATCCAGGAGTTTATTACTTATCATTACTTCTATGTGAAAAGTATTCCTCCCCTTTCTTTTAATGAATCACTTATTGCCTTTGCTATGATCTCATTATTTTTTCTTATCATTTGCTTCTTGCTTTTAGAGTATCTATTGATTTTATTACTCATCTTTATTGCTTTTATTACATTCATTATTTTTTAATATGAATGTTCTCATATTCTTTGATAAATAAATTTATTAAACTTTAATCAGAAGGCTGTAATTTCTCATTCGTTTTATTAAAACATTCCAAAACATCTTTAGAGAATGGGAGGAAGCAGATTGGATTAGAACGTTTTAACCTAGCACACAGATTGAGCCGGGGGAGCTTGCTGGATTTGAGCCAGGCTGGGGAAGGGAAGCGCCATGCAGGGGCAGGTATACCTGGGAGGTGTGGTTGTGAGTATGAAGACTTGAGGGAGAGGGGAAGCAGTTAATTTGAGTTGGAATTGCTGCAGCCTTATGATTGGTAATGCATTGTTTTCATTACCAAGGAAACGGAGTATCAGGATGGGAAGCCCAGGAAGAGGATGATGAGGCTAGAGCAGGAGCAAGGTAGAGTCTCTTTAGAAGTAACAAGAATGCTTTGGAAGGAGAAAGAAGTAAATGCCATAGAAAGGGCTGGGAAGTCATGAGGAATATCAGAGACCCCAGAGAAAGCAGTTCCAGGTTCTTCTGGGTGCTGCAGGTGGGCTGATAGCATTGTGGTCAGTGGTCTCTGTGGTGGTTGGTGAGCTGGGGAGGAGAAGATACTTTCCTCCTGTAAGAGACCCCAAATAACAGGGAATCCTTATTCTCCCCTCAGGCTGAATGAACTGGATTTTTCTCAAGCAGCTAGAACTATTTTGAAAAGAGTCAACAGTGTATAACACATCATGAATTTTGAGATCAGAAAGACTTGGGTTTGAATTCTGGTTAATTCTGGTCTGTATCAGCTATTGTCTTTAGCAAAGATCCTCAATGTGTATGAAATTAAATTCTCTCCTCTGCAAAAATGGGAATAATAGTAGATGTGCAACAAATCTTATAAAATAATATGAGGAAAAGCACAATGAATTACACAGTCGTGCAATTTAGAATAGATGTGAGGTTAAAAATGTTATAGATGTTTAAAATATCAGATTTATTTTTATAATTTTGCTGTATTTTTGTTAATTTATTTCTTATTTTCCAAATAGAGAAAATGACATAAGATTCATTTAGCTCAGCCAGCTCTCGGAATTATCGGTTTCTACCTTGGCCTGTTTGTTTGTTCTGCCAATGCTGTATATGTTACACACACACATGCATACACACATTCACACACATAACACACACATACACACATGCACATACACATTCACACACATATGCACATATATGTGAATACACACACACACACACTTTTGATAAACATCATCAAGAGATAGATCATAGTCTTGAATTAATTCCAGAGTTCAAAGCAGAAAATATTAGCGTTCTGATCCCCCAACTTTTTTTGTTCAGTACTTTATACAAGTAGATACATTTTTGTGATCATGTGAAATATATAAGTGTCTTCTGCCTCTTTCCTGGCATAAAACTTCTAAAACCCGCGGGCTTGTGCTAATGGGCGACTAATGGCTGACAGCCCCTTGGCCTCTTCAGGATAGGGCTGATTTTAGGAGGGTTAGGACTTTCAGCCCTGTTTTTCCTGTTTTGGGGAATGGAGAGGGGCTGAAGGGAAGTTATCATCAATGGCCGGTGATTTAATCAATCTTGCCTACATAATGTAGCCTCCATAATAGTTTCCCAAGAGCTGGAAGATGGCACCCAGGGAGGGCATGGGAGCTCCGAGCCTTTGTAATAAACCAGCAAATGTGTTTCCCTGAGTTCGGTGAGTTGTTCTAGCAGATTAATGGGGTCCAAATAGGGGTCATGGGAACCCTGACTGGAGGCCTGATGGTCAGAAGTCCTGGAGGCCCAGACTTGTGACTGGTGGGAAGGAGGGGGTCATCTTGGGGGCTGAATCCTCTACCAAGGTGGGAGTGTGGGAACTGAGTTGAATTCTAGGACAGTCAGCTGGAGTCTGCTGCTTGGTGTGCGGTTTTCCCATTGTAGTCTGTGTTTTCCCTCTTCAGAATTTCGCTGACACGGGGCGCCTTGGCTTTGAAGAGGAGTCTGTTTCCATTCTCTGTGAACTGATGCTCCCTGGTATAATTCCTTGGATTATTGTGTTGCTATTTCTTTCATTATTTCTCTTTATGTCTTTATTTAGATTTATTCCTTTGATGGGTCCTGTGTAATGCAATCACAAATTCAGCTGCAAGACACCAGGTGCTACATCCTCTCAAGAGGAAGAGGCAAAGCACTTTCTCCGGGGGTTAAAGCTGACAGGATGCATTGGGAGCAGGGTGGGGTGGGGGAAGGAGCCTCCTCCCTCTCTCTCTTTTGCTCCTTTGTGAATCTGCTCCTTCCGCCCTGCCAGGCCTCACCCTGTGTGAGGTTTCTGTAAGCTTTGTTTGTGATTATCTCCCTTTGAGAAAGAAGGGTGAAAGGGACACCAGAGCCGTTTTGGGAGGATTTCGATTTTTCAGACCAAGAATGTCACACGCGGTATTGTTATTAGACTTTTGCACTTGGAGAAAGGTGAAGGAAAAGCCACCTTGATCGTGTTCGGTGTAGATGAGTATGATTTGGTCTGAAAATTAACACATCTGGCAGTTATTTCATCCTATTTATGTGTACTAAGACCTAGTCCCGGGGTGGCACCTATGTCTCAAAGGAATAGGGCACTGGCCCCATATGCTGGAGGTGGCGAGTTCAAACCTAGCTCCGGCCAAAAACTGCAAAAAAAAAACCCCAAAAAACCCCAAACAAACCAGTCCCTTCAAAAATTCTTTCTGAAGTTATGGGGATCTCAGTCCAGTAAACTAGCATAGCCAATAACAATTAGTTCTCAATTCCTTTGACTAATCTTGAGAAGAAAGCAGTCTTTGAGGGGCTGGTCCCCATTCTACTATCAGGCCAGGAGCTGGCCATTTCCTCGCTAACAGGATGGGTAGGAACACCCTGGAAGTTGTGAGCCCTGGTCAGAGGGAATGCTTTGGGGCATGTCTTATTTGGTTAGGTGATAATGTTAAGACCCAACGTGACATGTATAACCTCCCCATAAAAAGAAGACAAGCAAACAATAAAGGAATAGAAATGAGGGCCTAGCAGTAGCCAGGTTGTAAGTTCAGGCAGGTCATTAACATCTTCACGCTTTGTTCATGCCGAGCAAGGAAAGGCAGGTGGGAAGAGTATCCCTCTTGGGACCTGGATTGGGAGAATACAGTGATCTCTTCCTTTCCTTTCCTTTCCTTTTTTGTTTACAACCCTCTAGTAACTCTCTCTTTTAAGTGATTAGTGTGCAGTGGCCAATTTAATTAAAGCACACAGGAGGACTAGGGGGATTTGGACAGGCCATCACACAGTCGTGTGCCACTGTCACTGTGGGGGCCATGTGAGAATGTGGATAACGAATAGCAAAACTCTCTCCACCGTGGGGTAGAACCTCCTGCCTGTGCTGGACCAACTTAATGGACTCTGAATATTGAGAGATGCATTGTAATTACTACTAATAAGAATAAAATGAGAATGACGGCAAACAACACATGGACTTCCCACCAGGATGTCTTGTTCAGAAGAGATGTCTTCTTGAGAAAGCCGGAACAGACTGGAAGGGGCCCCTCCTCAGGTGAGAATGTAATGCCTTCCTTAGCATGTGGATAGTGAGCATAATGCTTGGAAATTTAAAATGGAGAAAAGAAACCACATGGCTGTCCTCTTTCTGACCTGTGGTTTTTGGCCATCTCGTCCTAACAGTCAGGATGCTTTCTATTGCATGTGACAAAGGCAGTCCTACCCCAAATGGCTTAAGCAAAAAGGAGATTTATCGTTTATGTGATAATCCTGGGCCCAAGAGGGGGCTACCTGCTGTCACAATGCTGCCATCACACCCCATCCCGTACGCTGTGACTCTGTTCACCTTTCTCAGAGGGACTCCTTTTTGGGGTTACAATGGCTGCACAGGTCCCGACTCATCTTACTTCCAAATCCTAGGGAAAAGATGTATAGTCACTTTCTGAGAAGGCCCAGTGAAAGTCCCATTTCAGATCCCCAGTGCTATTGGATTTTATTCTTGCTGCTTTGGAATTATTGCAGAGGATGGGATGCTTTGATTGAGACTGACTGAGAGGAGGAGAGACAACATCTTGTGATGGTTAAGTTTATGTGTGAACTTGACTGGGCTAAGGGGAAGGTAAAACCCTATTTCTGGGTTTGTCTGTGAGGGTGGTTCTGAAAAGGATTTGCAGTTGAATCAGCAGACTAAGTAAAGAAGGTCCACCCTCACCAGTGTGGACGGGCATCATCCAGTCTGTCTGGGGGTTCCCAGAGGACAAAAAGGTGGATGAGGGTGGATTAGCTCTCTCTTGAGTTGGGACATCCAATTTCTCCCATCCTTGGACATAGGAGTTTCTGGTTCTCAGGGCTGTGGGCACCATCACTGAAGAGTCCCCACTCTGTTCTCAGCCTTTGGCATCAGACTGGGTCACACCACTGACTCTACGGGCTCTCTGGCTTACAGATACAGACGGTGGGACTTCTCAGCCCTCCTAATCGTGAGTGCTAATTTCAGTAATAAATGTGTGTCTGTCTGCATGTCTGTTCATGTGTATCTCACTCCATTCTGCTTTTTCTGGACAACCCTGGCTGATATACTCCCAACAATAATCTGCAGCTGTAGGCAGAAGACGATGGAATGGACGTTATGGAACAACTGACAATTGTCCACTCTCACTGTGACCCAGGGGTGCCAGTTCTAGGCCCTTGTTCTCTGGGATCCTCTCACTTTCTTTCTGGGGTAAGTTCAGAACACTTGGGTGGCAGAGGGTTCTAGAGGGTTTAGTTAGAATCCAGCTAACTCCAAACTCTGCTTCTCTTTTCATGGAGGAAATGGTCAGTATAAATAGCTAGCTAGTTAATTAATTAATTTTTTTGAGACAGTCTCACTCTGTCCCCTTGGGTAGAGTGCTATGGCCTCATAGCTCATAGCAACCACAAACTCTTGGGCTCAAGTGATTTTCTTGCCTCAGCCTCCTGAGTAGCTGGGAATATAGGCACCTGCCACAAGGTCTGGCTATTTTTAGAGATGGGATCTTACTCCTCTTACTCAGTTTGGTCTCCAACTCCTGAACTCAGGCAACCCACCTGTCTCGGCCTCCCGGAGTGCTGGGATTGCAGGTGTGAGCCACTGCACTTGGCCTTAAACAGCAATTTTATATGTGCTGTTGGAGCATGGGATGAAGTCTGAGCCCGAGGGTCTTCCTGGACTTTCAAGCACATAAGAATAATTAGCGTTCAAATGGCCTTGGCCTCTCAGTGGGCGCATCCGTCTCATCACAGGGCTCTATTTTAGCATCTGACTGTTACCAGACCTGTAAGATCTATGCCTTTCCCCCCCTTCCAGTCTTTGTCCTCAGATGAGAACACAGGAGCCACAGCTCAGTGTCTGGTGATTACTTTATCAGCTAGGAATCTGGCAACAGTTCCCTTTCTGGTTGGATAATCAGAAACCTCCAGGCCATTTGATTCAGTAATTACTGAAGAGCAGAGGATAGTGACTCCCTATTCCTGTGAAAGGAATAATTTAAAAATGGAATAACAGAAGAATGTCACCCCCTTCTTCCCCCCTCGGGTTCTTATACTTTTGAAAGACGTTTGAACACTCTTAGAACCACATTTTTTTTTTGCATGAAGACTGGGCAAAGTTTAGCCTTTTAACTAAATTAACTTAGCCTTTTAACTAAATTAGAGATAATTTAGTTATCTCTAAATTAGGTCTTGATCACCAAGACCCCCTGGGTGGTTATGGCAGCTGCAAGGGCCTTTCTTACTAAGGGACTCCTCTGCTGGCCAGGGCACGTGGCGGCCATGGGCATCTTCAGAGCTGTGGGGCGGCACAGTAGGCAAACTTGGGTGACACTTAAAATCCCTATCAATTTTCTAACTGTTTGGTCCGACTGAAGTACAGCGGTAGCTAATGTATGCAAGGAGAATTGTGCTGGAATGGAACGGACCAGAAAGACGCTATTTGGATACTTTTTGAATCTTAATTCTATATTCACTTTTGGGAGCAGCCCTCACTCCTTGCCAGGGATCGACAACTTCCTCTCACTACACCACAAAACACCCTTCCTGGAATGACTGGGGTGCAGACGATGGCAGGGTGTAATTTAGAATTGGATGGAGATGCTGTGTCTAGTTAGCCTCATAATGGAATGACTACAGTATAATTTTTTCAAGAAATAAAAGTGCCAAAATATTCATATGTCAAACAGCCAAAAATCAAGGCTACCAAAGGAAACTTAGTGGCATAAACCATCTAAGCAGAAGATGAATTCATTCCATCATCTGGAAGGGGAGGAAATCTGGAGTCTGTGCCATTCCAGAGAGAGAAGAATGCATGGTGTGTTGTCTTCAACTCTGAACATCTTCTAAAAGATTTTAAATTCCATTTCCCAAATTATAGAATTTATTTTAAACATTTAAATATTACCCAAGTGATATTCGTTTTTTATAGAAAATTATAAAATATAATAAGCCAAATTTACCCATGTTCTCTGTAACTAGTAAAATAAAACAAAATTCAGCATCTTTCTCATCATTTTTGACTTTCTACCCCAGCCCACTAAGGTAACCCATGATAATGACCTATTGCCTATCTTTTCACACACCTTTTACCAAATGAATGCAAATGTATATGACTTTGTTTTTTTTAATTGGGATGACACTCTATATAGTTCTATGCAATTAATTTTTCTCACATAACATTTTGCTATGGAAATCCCTCCAAATCAAAATAGTTAATTTGTTCTTTTGAGTAGCTTTGGAGTAGTCCATGGTACAGATATTCCCAAATAGATTTAATCTCCATTTATTAAATTATGGGACGTTTCCAGGTATTTACCTCTAGAAATAATACTACGATAAATATTTTTGTAAATATTTATTCAAACTAGTGCTTTTGTTTCCACAAAATAAATTCCTGGAGGTGGGGTCCCTGGGTCAAAGGTTATGCATTTTTCAATTTTTAGTAGCTATTGCCAGACTGATTTCCAGAAATAGTAATTCCCAATTCTTTAGCAGTGTGTGAGTGCACTTGCTTCTTATGCTTTATAATGCAGAATGCTACAGGATTTCAATTAAAATTTTTGTTTTTGCCATTCTGACTAACAGGTGAGAAAAATGACATCTCTATATTGCTTTAATTAGGATGAGCATCTGAATTTATTTGTTTGTTTGTTTATTTATTTATTTATTTGTCTCACCCTGTTGCCCAAGCTGGAGTTCAGTGGCATCATCATAGCTCTCTACCCCCTCAAACTTCTGGGCTGAAATGATTCTCCTGCCTCAGTGTCCTGAAACTGGAACTACAGGTGCCTACCACCATGCCTGGCTAATTTTTCTATTTTTTGTAGAGATAGGGTTTCCCTCTTGCTCAGGCTGGTCTTGATTTACTGATCCCAAGTGATCCTCTTGCATCAGCTCCTTAGAGTGCTAGGATTACGGGCATGAGCTACTGTGCCTGGCTTATATATTTATTTATACATCATTCCCTGGCTAGTGAATTTCCCATCCTATTGCATTGAGTTGGATATTATTATAGATAATTTTCCCAGCCATCATTTGTATTTTGATTTTGTTTTCCATTGTCTTTTTTCAAAAGATTTTTTTAAATGTTTGTATTAGGGAGCACGGCCGTTTAGAATTCTTCTATGCCGTAAGCTCCCGGCTGGTGAATAAACCCCTTCCTCTTCTAAAAAAAAAAAGATTCAACTTCCTAAGTCCTAAAAAAGCATTCTCCCAGAGCACAGAGCCTTGCCCTGGTTGAGAACAGCCACAAGGCCTGCAGCCTGTGGTGGCACTTCCTTTGTGTGGGGAGGAGGATGTTTAACAAGCCAGGCTTCAGAATATTAAAGGGACAAGGTCTCGCACTTTGTGCTTGAAGATAGGGAATTTCTTCCGAACCAGTATCTCCTATTACTGTCCTCCCTTTGTCCATTTCTGTAATCTCATTTTTAATTTAATTTTTAATTTACTTATAACTAATAATTGAATGTCGGTTTTAAGTTTATAAAATCATTATTACTAGTAATGTAAGTACATGAAGGTATTCCTTGTATTCCTACATGTATTCTTCAGATAGGTGTTCTTTTCTCTCTGCGTCCACACCATCACTTGTTGTTTTGAACTTACAGATAAGAGCTGCTCTCACTGAGTTAGGTGATATCTCATTGTGATTTTGGTTTGCATTTCACTGAATATAAGGTATGTTTAAGCATTTTCTCATGTGTTTTTTGGCCATAAGACTATCTTCATTTGAAAAGTTACCGTTCATGTTTTTTGCCTACTTTTTAGTGGGGTTGTTAGATTTTTTTCTTGCTGATTTACTTGCGTTTTGGTAGATTCTTGTTATTAGTCCTTTATAAGATATACAGCACACAAATATTTTTTGCCACAATGAGTTGTCTATTTACTCTAGTGATGGTGTCCTTGGCTAGGCAGCAACTTTTTAATTTTAGCAATTCTCTTTTTTTTAATGCTATGATTGATTTTTGGGGTTTTCCTTTTATCCAAAATGCAATGAATAAGCACTGAAAAATTTGTAGATGGGTGGTGACCAGAATAATGAGATGTTTATTTTAGAGATACCTGTATTGTTAATATTAATATTTTCTCATGTAATATAATATTAATATTTCTCATGTAAAATAATATGTAATAATGAAAGGAGCAAATAATATAGTTTCAAGTTCAGCAATATTTTATGTGAAAAGTTACTGGGCCCTTAAGTAAAATATGGGCAATTAGAATGGAAAAGAGGAGTTGAACATAAATATCTAATATAAAACATATAAGGTCTATGGAATTGGTAAGAAACCTCAGCAAAGTAGATGCAGAGAGGGAAGAACAGAGATGGCACTTATGTTTCTAAGGTGGATAACTTTGGGGTGAAACTGCAAATCATTACAATAATGAACACTAAAGAGTTAGGATGCTCAATGGCTAGCCTGGAAGAGAGATTGGAGGATAACATGCATCAGGTTGTTCTTCCCCAAACAATAGAAGTGGGTTTTTGTTTGTTTTGTTTTTTGAGGATGAGTTTCACTCTGTGCCCTGGGTAGAGTGTTGTGGTGTCATAGTTCACAAAAACCTCATATTCCTGGGCTCCAGTGATCTTCTTGCCTCAGCCTCCCCAGTGGCTGAGCCTACAGGTGATTGCCTTAGTGCCTGGCTAGATTTTAGAGATGGGGTCTCGCTCTTGCTCAGGCTGGTCTCGAACTTGTGAGCTCAATCGATCCACCATCCTCAGCCTCCAAGAGTTCTAGAATTATAGTCATGAACCACTGCGCTCAGCCTGAAGAGTGTGTATTTGTTGAAGCTACAGCAACTTTATCTATATGTACAGTTTTACATATATATATGTGTATACACACACACACACTATATATATATATATATATATATATATATATATATATATATATCTTTGCTAGACCTGTATACCATGGATTTAGCAATTATTCTGTTAAATCAGTTTAGCCAAAATCCCTAATATTTTATAAACAATCATTCTCATATCTAACTACATTCTTCATCCCCCACCATCCACCCAGGTGACCCAGGTGATACCTGATTACCCTGTTTGGTCATTCTAGCTCTGATCATCCAGGTGGCAAATCTTAATTAGGAAGAGGAAAGAGTCTAGACTATAAAAGATCAGTGATATTTACACATAGGAAAAGATATAGTAGCCAACACAGAAGAATGAGAAGCATTCAACAAACAGAAGAGAGTAGTTTTCCATAAAATACAAAATTGGAGTTTTAAGAGGATATGTTAAACACCTATTAAATGCCACTGTAGTAGATTAACACACAACTTGTGAACTGAAGTTAATACAAGGAGGTTCTTGACGACTGTTGATTCAGTGAAAATTTGGATTCAAGAATTATTGTCTTAAAAAGATAGTGAAAATGATCAATTCAACGCAATAAACATAAAAAATAATATTTTGTTTTTACTGGTAAAGAAACAAGAAACAAATGATGGCTAAGAAAAAGTTTATTTTGTTTCCTTTTTATTCTTTTGAATACTTATTTAAATACAAAAATATGATGGAAAAATAAAATAAGATTGAAATTGCAGGTCTAGGGATTGAAAATCAGATGTAAGAGAGTAAGAAGGAATTTGGGGAGGAGAATTCTAGAATTATTACTTCATAATAAAATATTGTAATTATTATGTCAAACCATTTTGCTATTCTATCTTTTTTAGTATCTGTCAACTTGAAATATCAATAAAAGAGAAGGAAACAATCTTTGAAAAAAGAAGAAAAAAAATTTTTAAATCCCCACAGAGTGACACAGGAAGAATTAATGTATTCTGTAATGCTACCTACTTTTTTTTTTGGGGGGGGGGTCTGGAAAATACAAGTACTTTTCTTTATACAAGCTAAAGATTTTGTAATAATACCTTTAGATAAGGAAT
Organism: Loris lydekkerianus; assembly: GCA_963574355.1. NCBI lineage: Eukaryota > Metazoa > Chordata > Mammalia > Primates > Lorisidae > Loris > Loris lydekkerianus. The sequence goes on from CAUYPK010018756.1 coordinate 20,682, forward strand.
CCACTGACATCTTCAAAAGCAGCATTTTCTATATAAAGCATAGATAATTATGGCTTCAGGTTATGTATGAGCATCTAATGGCCCAATTAGTCCTTCAGAGAAACTGGTTTTATTGTCCCATGGTTCCCTATACAATGTTTCCCTTTTAATGTAGTCTCTCTATTTAGAAAACTCTCTTTGCCCTAACTGATTCCACTTTAAAAGTAAGAACATTTTGTATCTAACTTTATCTATATGTACAGTTTTACATATGTATATATAAATATACACACATATATATTAACATATGTATATATATGAATGTCCTTGCTGGACCAGTATAGCATGGATTTAGCAATAATTCTGTTAAATTATTTCAGACAGAATCCCTAATATTTGATAAACTATCGCTCTCATATCTAATTACATTCTGCATCCCCCACCATGCACCCAGGTGACCCAGGTGATACCTGGTTACCCGGGCCTGGTTCCAGCAGAATGCTGTTTGGTCATTCTAGCAAGAATCCCTTGCTACCCTTGATGTTTCTTCTTAGTAATTTTTCATCCATTGAGCTTCCTCACCCCATTCCTTGGCTATGCATCCCTGTTCTTCATTGCTGTGTTTGAATTGAGCCCATTTCTGTACTGAAGTTTCTTTCCCCTATTGTACTATGTAGGGAAAGAGTCTCACATGCAGTCTTTTGACTTCCCCTCATAAGTCAAAATTAGCTTCATCCCTTTATAGGGATGAAGCTAATTGCCCTATATGGGATGAAGCTAATTGCCCTATATGGGATGAAGATGAGGTGGGGATGGAGGGCTGGGGACCTGCTAGCCCTGGAGGATGAGCACACATTGTTGGAACTAATCTTGTTCTGTCACTGTAAGTTAAAATATCATCCAATTCAGGTCTTGACTCTGTTATGTTTTTCTTGGGGACTCCCATACCAAGATTCAAAGGAAAGAAATGTTTGTATGTCTATTCTTTGTGATTGGCAGGGTGATGACCTTTGCTACCCTCTGTTCAGTTGGAATCCTTTGATTCTGCTGTCCAGAAAATCATGTTCTGCTGGACACAATATTTCCTAAATTAAATCTGTTTTAACCACCCTAAGTACTGTTCTAATTTTCTTGAACACTTCTTTCAGATCTAACATATTCTTAAAGTGAAGCTCATTTATATCCCTATAAAAGCTCATACATGTTTACTATAGTGCCAATAAAATAATATTGAACATAATTGAACATTTCTATCTTTATTTTATAATAATTATATCATTCATTCACTTATTTGATGTATGATACAGAGTTACTTCAAAATATCTGATCCCTCTTTCTATTGGCAGTAATCCCCACTCTTTTAATTAATCACATTATATGGTCAATTTTACCTTAGATATTTTTACCTTTTGTAAAAAATTTTAAAAGATTTTTCTTATATTTAATAAAATTATTATCATTTGGGGCTGTCTTTTATAATCATATTAAAGGAAAATGTTTCATACTAGTATGCTTTCTATTAGTAAAAGATATAATATAGAATAGTTTTGGAATGCTATTTAAATTATCATAATAATTATAGTGACATTATTCTCTTCAGTACATTTTATATAATCATTCATCTTGTATTTCACTGTTTGAAATACCTTAAATATTTGTATTTATTTGAAATGTAATTCAGAGAAATGCATAAATGTGTTTACCTTACTCTTGAGTGTGCTTTATTAGTAAGTGCCATCCAAACACCTAACATGATAACTGAAATATCTACAATACTTAACCTCATGATCAAACTTTCCCTTCTTTGATATAAATTTGATATAAATTAAACAACCAAATAAATTACAAATTATAATACTCCTGTTATTTATATTAGTAAATTGCTTTGTAACAAATATTTTAACATAGAATATCAAGAATTCATATATTCTCTGGGATATTTTATTTGCTTTTTTTATTCTGGGAAAACACCCAGATTATCTGTTCACAATGATTCTTTGCATGTTTATCATTGAAGTATCTTTCCACAAGTCAGAGGCCTTCTATTCTGTTTCTATTTAGACCAGTGCTGCTGCCCTCTTTAATATCTGGTTCATGTCATCCAAATGACTACTGGAGCTAAAAAGGAATTGCCAGTTTTCTAATCTCCTCCCATACCCACTTCCCACCAGTTTCCCCCAGGTCAGCCTTTGATAGGATAAGAAATTTATGCATTTTGCACAAGTCTAATCAGAACGCATGCAGAAAAACTCAAGTGCACAATGGAGATGACGGCAAAAGCCCAGAGTTTATGTAAATAAGGGGTGTTTGAGGCAGCCAATCTAAAACTCAAAAAGCTTGATTTGAGTGTGCCCAAGAATAGCTATAGAAAAGCATCCCTAGTTTGCATTTTAGCAGATGAGCTCTCCTTGCTGATTTTTGCATCAAAGTAAGTTAGTTCAGCTCTTTAAAGAAACACCAAAGCATTATAGCAAACACTTTTTTCAAAGCTACAACCAAAGACTTCCAGCTAATTAAATTAATCCACATTTTTTTTAGAGCTTTATAATTACTTATAGAAACTGAAAGTAAGGGCCTCCTGTGTCAGGAATCAATTCAATCATCATTAAATTGTCTAAATGAAGCTCCCTCTTACCCACTTCTGACACTGACATTCACTAGTTAGTCAATTGTATTAGATGTTAATATATCCCATCTCACTTCTGTTTATTTTTTTAATGTTCCTTTACAAAATATTAGGTAATGTGAAAATAGCAGTTTTCTCAGTTCTTATTTTTCATCATCCAGAACAAAATGAAAATGCATATACTTTAAAGAATGTATTTGAAAATTAACAAAAAATCCTATATTATTCTAAATTATTAGGTACTCTAGATATAGTTCAATATTAATTTTGTTTTGCCATAAAACTTTTTATCAGTACTCTCTCCATTACCTCTCTTCCCCATCAGAGATTGATCATATTTGAGAACACACATTTTATCATAATAGCTACCATCTAAAAAATTTATGTTGTAGAGACAAGTTTCTCTTTTAGCTACCATGTCAATAACAGTAAACAGCTTATGGTACTTTGAGAAATGCCACATACGACCTGAAGATACTTCCATGTCCTAATTTTTTGAAATTGGGAATTTGATCTTATTTGGAATAAACAGCCTTTGAAAATGCAATGAAATTAAGGATCTTGGTATGAATTGATCATCAAGATTAGCCAGGTAGATGAATGTCATCACAAGTGGTCCTTGTAAGAGAGCTGGAGAGGGATTAGGTATGCTCCGAGGAGAAAGCCATGTGAAGACAGAGGCTGACTGGAGTGATGAGGCCACGAGCCAGGGAGGTTGAGGGAGTGCCAGGGAACGCTGGCAGAGACTCGAAGCCAGAAGACACAAAGAACAGATTCTCCTCCAGATCCTCCAAAGGGAGCATCGTCCTCCTGACACCTTCCTTGATTTGGGGATTCTGGCTTCAAGAACAGTGAGAGAATAAATTCTGTACCACCAAGGTCTTGGTAATTTGTTACTGCAACCCTAGAAAATCCATAGCATCCCAAGGCCTTCTTCCTCTGGCAAAGACTAGGCCTTTTTCTTCTCTTTCACACTCTTCTGAGTATTAAGTGCCACATTGGTATGGTTCAGGTATGCTGGTAGACTTGAATTAACCTGCTTTTACTCTTTTCCCTTTTTCCCCCTACATCAAAGAAGTTTGAGTTTAAAATCTGAGATTGAAGGTTTTCTGTGGAAAAGGGAATAAAAACTACATTAAAGTTAATTACCTGAACTAATTAAGAATGATTTTAGATAAATGAGATTTTGCATATCAGACTTTTGAGTTACTATATGTATCTGACTTGGAGTTTGAGGCAGAAGCATCAACTAATAATATGTGCATCACCATATTTGCTGTCTATCTTTATTCTACATATATTTCCTACATTATCTTATAAGTTCTGGTGATTAGTACAATGCAGTATACAGATATTGTTATCCTTTTGGCCAATTACTAAATGAGAATATAATAAGAAACATAAATCAATAAGATTGTTCATATTTAAAATAAACTTTAGTGGACTATTTTAGTAAATTTTTATTCCTTTAGGTTTTATTACTCTACATAGGTAAAACAAGCTTTTTGCAAAAATTGACTAGTAGTTTAGCTTGTCAGCATTAGTTGAATAATAATAATAAATAAAGGACAAGCAAAAAGCCCAGTCAGAAAGCAACTTCCAAGTGTATGATAAAGTGTTATTTTACCTGGCTCACAAATGGTGCATTATAAAGGTGAAATAAACTCTTAAAGAACCAGTGCCCCGAGCAAAAAGTAGACAGAATCTTAGACCTACAGCAATTCAATGAATTGATATGTCTGAGGGCCCTGAAGTAGTTAGTACTTGATTCAAGGCAGAAGTGGAGTTTCTCCACTCTTCATCGTCAAGCAAAGACAAATGGGCTTTCATAATGGACCTTGCTCTGACAATGGGAATAAATGACTGTGATAGCTGAACACTTTCAAGGAGACCCAGAGATTCAATATGCAAAGTTTTTCATTTTATCATTGAAAGTGCAGCCTTGGATTATTACTGACAGCCAAGATGCAGTTAAAGTAAAGGTCACACAGACTATTGACAATAATAAATTTTAAAATTTGGTATCCTTTTGCTGAGGCCTATTCTGAGTCATTTATCAAGAAAAAAAAAAAAAGAAAAGAAAGAAGTACTTCGTTCTAGTCCAGAGTAAAACAACATATCCATTTTCTAGATTTTCCAGATTATTTCTGAATAAATACCAAAACAGCTATAGTTTTTAAATTGTTTTAATGAAACCATTTTCTAAATTCCTTTGTAAGGATATCAAATCCTATAAACACTAACACACCATGCAACATTAATTATTATTAGTATTTTGATCAAGGGTGACAAGAAATACTAGAAAATTCATTCTTTGTTATATGCACTTAAGGGTAAAAGATTCTTCAATTTTTCAATTAATTTCCTATTTTAATTTTTTTTATTTTAGTCTCAAAACAAAACATGTAGCTTTTAAACTCAGTATTAAATTGTTATCAAAGTATTCAGTGATGAACTGCAGAAGAATTAGAAAATAACTTATTTTTCTTCATTTTTTGCAAACGTTATCATCTTAATCTAGCAATATATTTCAGTCAACAAAATTATAATTCATGACAAGCTTTATTTTAGCTCTTTATTTTTCACAGATATCAACTTTCTTCTTCATTTGGATTGTCCTTTACTTTTCACAGGAAATAATGAAAAATTTTTAATATCCCAATTTCCTATGTTTTTCAGTCTTGCAATGTATTTATTTCCTGATCTTATTTAATATAGGAAAAATCCATTTGATTTAAGACTTATTTATTTGAACAAAACTCTTGGTGAATATAAACTTTTCTATGTTATCCTCAATGAATATGGCATGTGAAAATATTTGAAGCAAAGATAAAATATTCTCCCTCAAAAAAGATTGGCTCTTTTAATAACATAATGAGAATAACATAAGAGATTATAGTAGAAATTATAGAAATCATTAAAGTTATATGTAAAATGTTGCTACCAACCAGTATCTAAAAACATACTTAAGAAAGAGATACCTGGGTTTCTCTGTTTATATCACTTTTTGTTGATGCACAAAAATTTGTTCTCCTACAAGAGTGTCAGAGCTATTGTTTATTTATAGGGACTGAGTTGTGGTTATAGAAATTGTGTAATGGACCCAGAATCTGGGACGCCTCAGTCATCTCATTATGTCACCTGTTGTATTTTTTTTTTTTAGCACTGTCATAAGTGAAGAACATTAAAAAAAAAAAAAAAAATTCAAGCAGAAATTCCACTCCTACCAAGGACAAATATTAATATGATAATAATCTCTGCTACCAATTCAGTCAGAGTACTTTGAGCAAGAGCAGAAGATTCAAGTGCATCTTTGCTCTTTTGGTTACAGGTGCACAGAGCATTTAGGGAATGTTCTCTGAAACTGTGAACCCTGGGTACTCAGGCTATGAATGGGATATGACACCTGAGTTTAAAACGTACATTTTAACAATCAATTACTATTTAGATGTAGACAGCAGCAGAAAAGAATTTTGGTATTTCACAATAATGTAATAAACGTAGATCAATCACCTTCAGGGTGGTTAGCTAGTGTCATTTATTTTGGTAACGTAAAATGTCGAAGGAATATTCTTCAGGAAAGAATCTGTGATACTTGTAAAAGATTTACAGAGCTAGGTCTCTTTGGTCTTAGAAATACTCTGATCATGAGCACTTCAAATGATTTACTTATAAATTCATATTATAGCAATGAAAATTTTAAAATGCTGTATAATAATTATGGCTAATATTAAAAAAAGGAGAAAGATTGCATTGATAAAGAATTATCCTACTGAAAGCTACATAATAATGTTCCCCGCTGTAGTTTTCTTCTTTTGGGTGGTTTTATATAAAAAGTCCATAAATATAGACAAAATTAATATACACAATAAAAATTATTCTCATAATAATTGCAATACAATTAATAATATCTCATATTGAGCATTTCTCATATACCAGTTCCTTAGCTCTTTAAATCTATTAATCACACCTTCTCAACAATCTATGTGGTAGGTAATTGAATTCTCTTTTAAATGCGAACATAATGGAGGCATACAGATAAATTTGACTAAGTTTACAGAAATATGAGGAGGAGAGCCAGAGTTAAAAGCAAGGCAACTTGAATCCTGGGCCATGGTACATGAGTTTACCGGTGAATTGTTAAAATTCTTTGAGGTTTAGAAACTTTACAATCGAATGTTGCTTAATCAATTAAAGCATGGTATTTCAGCTGAAGAACTGGCATTTCAAAATGACTGATGAGTAGAATGTTGATGATGCTGTTGAATGCATACAGAATGGCATAAAATCTCAGACAGAATCTGAAGCCAGATTTTAATGTCTTGTATGGCTCGACTTATTCTCTTTTAATTGGTTAAATCCACCCCTTTGAGGATCAGTTTCCTCATTCACACAATGAGGGGGAAATTTCTGTTTGTAGTCTCATTGTGAGGGCTGAGTTGCAAGTAAACGGCCTGGTGATTAGCCTTTTTATATATGTGGCAGCTATTTTATTAAGAATAAAATTGCAGTGTAATGCTGAAGTAATTTGTTGTTTATTGCAACTATATAAATACACCTCTCCTATAATACAATGCATAGGGCTGCAATAACACAACATTGTAGCACTAGAATTCATATTTCATTTCACTGTACAATTTTCCTGCATTGTTACACTATTCACTTTAAAAAGCTCTGTTCCTTGCGTGAAAGCTGAAGCTTTCTTTAAATCATGAGCATCACAGAACCAAAGTCCACACTTTTTGGCTAGAAAAGTAAGATGTATCAAGCTATAGTGAATCAGTAAGAGTCAATTTCCTTGAACAACTGCTCTACTGGAACAATTAACTATGTGGAATAATAACACGCACATCGATTTCATTTTACAGTAGTCTGCCACAAGTAAATCTTAAAATTCACAATTCAAGTTTTAAAAAGAAATACATCAGTTTCTCATCCTACATTGCTCATGTCATGTGGTCAGAAAATTTTTATTTGAATAATTCAATAATTGCTTATTGAATACAAGCATGCAATAGACTTTAATTCTTACACATGGAGTGTCATTTGTCATTATTTTGATATATAGTGCGGTTGGGTTTATTAACAACAATAATGATAATAAGGATGATGATATTCTATCTATTTAGCAGTTACTGTATATTGAGAATTCCAATTAATTATTATACAAGTGCTGTCAGGGAAGTACTGTTAGTGCATTTTTGCAGATGATAAATATTCAGAATTAAAGAAATTAAATATCCAGACCAAAGCTAGCACCGGTGTGTCAGTAGCCAGCAACAGCCATAATTTTGCACATACTATCTAATCAGAATGTTTAGTTGTTCTATTTTTATATTATTTGGCTTTCTCTGTCTGCAAAAGGGAATAATGGCATTGGTTTACCTAAAAATTGTGTACTATTAACATCACCATGGCTACATTATACCATACTCTGCTTATTAAAGTGTGGATGGATTAGCCCCATATCCCTACAGGTCATGTGATATTTCACACTCCTTATCTAACCTGTATGCTGAAGCTGTATTTTGTCCCTGACGAAAAAAAGTTTAGAACTAAGTTAAAGAGATACTTGAAGCACAGTCACAATTTGAAGATCAGGGAAGTGAAAACACTGAAATCTCAGTCTGTAATCTTTTCAAAGAGGGAGTTCTCTATTTCTGAAGATACCTTTATAAGGTTTTAAATACATTTTAAGAAAGTATGCTTCAACAAAAAACACTTTACATATGTATATCTGTTAATATGTCAAAAATAAGTGCTTTATGTTTGCATATTCAAGAGGATGGTGATTCAACATTAGTGAAAGTGTCAAAGAAATTATCATCTCCAGTGGAAAAAATGCCATAAAATTCAGTCTTCAAAAGGTAAAAAAAAATGCAATTTACTTATTTAAAGTGTAATTATAGAGTGATTATTTGGTGTCAGCAGCAATTCAGGTACTTGATCTGCAATAACCAAGAAACAAAAATCCCTGCAGTTAGGGAACTTGCATTTAAAGCATCACATTTAAAAGAAAAGAAAGTTTCTTGCAGTTTTTGGTTAAATTTTAAGTAGTATCAAAATAAAAATTTTGGCCTACTAGATTGTTTCTTTCTTCAAATGCTCTTTATATTGGTTAGGGAATATGTAATATAAAAATATATGTATACAATAATTAAGTTTACATACAAGGCCACATATGGGGTCTTGTTGATTGACCCTCATATTTTAAAGGTTCATTTCTAACCATAAAGGGTTTTTCCCTTGATTTTAATTTAAATACTTGAAATCTTTTTTTCCCTTTTTTTGGGGGGGAGGGGTGTCTAACTGTGTCACCATGGGTAGAGTGGCAGGGCATTGTTCATAGCTTACAGTAACCTCAAACTCTTGGGCTCAAGCAATCCTCTTGCCTAAACTTCCTGAGTAGCTGGGACTACAGGAACCCCCCTAATGCCTGGCTATTTTGTTTTATTTATATTTTTAGTAGAGATGGGGTCTGGCTCTTGCTCAAGCTGATGTCAAATTCCTGACTGAAGCAATCCACCTGCCTTGGCCTCCCAGAGTGCTAAGAACAGTCATGAGCCACCATATCTGGCCTGCTTCAGACTCTTTTAACTAAAGTATTAATTTGAATTAAATTAAATTAAAATTTTAACAGTCTTTAATTTAAACACTTGGACATATATAGCAGAAAATTTTCTGGACTCATGTTGTACAAAAATATAAAAACATCAAAACCCACATAACATTTTGTTAAATTTTAACTATTTTCAATAATAACGGAATAGTCACACACTAAAATGAGCCATCAAAAATTTCCAATTTGGTTAATTTAGGGACAAAGAAATAAAAATTTATTTTTAAAGATGGTACCTTTCAAAAATGTGTATTTGTTTAAATTATAGTTAAATATATATGACATCAAATACCTGTTAAGCCATTATTTAGGCACGGGATACATTTTCATGCTGTGCAACAATCTCCATCATTCTTCAGAACCTGTGTCTTCTTGCAAAACTGAAACTCTAACCTATTAACCAATAACTCCACATCTTCCCTTCTTCCCAGTCTTTGGGAGTCACTATCAGACATTCTTTCTCTATAAATTTGACTTATCTAAGTACTTCATATGAGAGTAATCATACAGTATTTGTCATTTTTGGAGTGGCATCTTTGACATAGTGTCTTCATGGTTCAATCATGTTGTAGCATGTGTCAGAATATCCTTTCTTTTTTATGGATAAATAATATTTCATTGTCTGGAAATATATATATAACCATATATGTAAATATATGGTTCCACATTTCATTTATTGATGGATGCCTTAAGTTGATTTTTCCTTTAACAATTAACATTGCAGTGAACATGGGTTTACAAATATTTATTTGTTTTCCTAATTTCAATTATTTTAAATACATGTCAGAAATTGACATTTCTGAATCATACGATAACTCTATTTTTAATGTTTTGTGGAACGGTCATGCTAGTTTCCATAGGGCCACACCATTTTTGATTCCCATTTAATGGTACACTACTGTGTAATTTCTCCACATTCATGCTAACAGTTGTTAATTCATGTTTTTGTGATAATATTTACCCTAACAAGCACAGGAGGCATCTCGTGGTTTTTAATTTGCATTTCCCAAATGATTAGTGATGTTGGGCACCTTTATATGTGCTTTATTGATGTTTATTTATCTCTTCTGGATAAATATTTATTCTAAATCTTTTATTTTTTGTGGAGTTTCAGTTCTCTTTATAATTAGGATATGAACCCCTTGTCAGATAGGCCATTTGAAATATTCTTTCCCATCGTGGTTTGCCTTTTTACTTTATTGATCATCTCCTTTGATGCTTAAAAGTTTTAATTTTTCTGAAGTCTTATTTTTTTAATTTTCTCTTTGTTACTTTGGCAGATATTGTGAGATACTTGATATGTAAAAATAAGCTTGTCAAAACATTAACTTCTAAAGTTTACTTTTAAAAATAGATTATTTGAAGCCCACAATAGGCACTAAATAGGAAAAAGAACTGACAAAATATTGGCATTTAACAAACATATATTCCAAGAGAACAGATAAAATGGGAACATTTAATAAATAGAAAATAAGGAATGCTTTATTAGCTTTATAAGAGGTGTAAAATAAGTTATTGACGTATATCACAATAATCTTTCAACAGCAGATGATGTTTAAATAGAAAATCAAATATAGATTTATATAATCAACTTTCAAATTCTTCAGGCTGTTCAACTCTATGTGCTTGAAAATTAATATTCAGAATCCAACATATATGTAATCACTTAAAAGTTATAAATAGTAGGGTGGCACCTGTCCCTCAGTGGGTAGAGCCGGCCCCATATACCGAGGGTGGCGGGTTCAAACCCAGCCCCAGCCAAACTGCAACAAAAAAAAAGCCAGGCATTGTGGCAGGTGCCTGTAGTCCCAGCTACTCGGGAGGCTGAGGCAAGAGAATCGCCTAAGCCCAGGAATTGGAGGTTGCTGTAACCTGTGACGCCATGGCATTCTACCAAGGGTGACAAAGTGAGACTCTGTCTCAAAAAAAAAAAAAAGTTATAAATAGTAATAAATATTTTTTCAGAAATATAACTTCTTTTCTAAAATAAATAGACAATGCAAAAGTTAAAGTATTAATACTCACATTTCTTCTCTGCTCACTGTTTCAGTTTAAGACAATAATTAAACAGTCATTCAAAATTTTCTCAATTTCTCTTCTTATTCATACATATATCCATATTTACACATGAATTCAAAACTATACATGTTCACTAATATGGACATAGCAATATTTAATAAAACTAATAATAAAGCAATGCATTTATGATTTATTAAGTGTAAGAAATTCATTTATACTAAATGCTTTATAGACATTATCTTCTTTCATCCTATAATTAAAATATAGAAGTAGCATTATTATCTCTAATATTATATTATCTCTAACATTTTAAAATGCTAATTTACTGTGGTCGTTTTGTAAATAAATGCAGTTGCTCCTGAAGTTTTAAACACAACATTTTTTAAAATAAAGTAATTATAAGAACATTTATGCCCAAATTCCCAATGTGTTAACACACAACATAAAAAGCTCAATCATACTAATATAAAAACTAAAAAGTGCAGTTGGAAGATGGAACTCTTGTCCAGAATTCTATTCACATTTTACATGAAGATTCATCATCAAGCACCAAATAGAAAGTAACTTCTTTGGTCAATAGATTTCATGCAAAATTTGGTCAAAAGAGTCAAATTTAATCATTGATGGGAATAATAAAATAATAAAATAATTTTGGTAGAAATAATTTAATAATTTTTGTGTTCTTTTGGTGTATCGAAATTAAACATAGGGATTATATTTGCACTTATGTGTATATTTGTGTGTGGAGAAACAGAACCCGTCCACACTGAAATAGTTACTCTAAATATGATTTTTATCTTGTGTTCTAATTGCTTTTTATTTGTGCAATTATATTCCATAAATATTATATTAATACTTTTGAATAATGACCAAAACAAAAAAAATCATTTCCAGCTACCAATTGTATTTGGATTTGTATATGTTTAATTTATTGAGAATTTGGATATTTGATTATTATTTTTATATTTGTGTTCTTTTTTAAAAGTTGAAATTAAAATTTTAAGAACTCTTTCTAATGTTGCTTATTTACTAAATGTCCATTATAAATTAATATCTCTTCAAAGTGATAGATGTGTGGTTTGCCGTAACAAAACAATGGATGGCAAATAACACCTACCATTGCACATATTTTTAATTCAATAATTGCATGCTCAATAAGATCTCTAAAGGTGAAGAAATAATTAATCAAGTTCCTTGGAAATGCAAAAGGCAATTATGTTGCTGTATGCACTGCTGCATTTCTGGAGATGAAAAACTTTTGTACAGTAACTCACTTTGCACCTGAACCTTTTGTTCGGTAATTCTCTTAGCACTGTTTTCCAAAACAAGTCAATAGAGAAATCACTTTTAGCCAGCTATGGAAGATTCATTATTGTTTTCAGATGTTACTAATCATAAGAATAAATTCATTCTAAATTATAGATTGTAAGAATTGAGGCAAGGCTTTTATTTCCTAATTCCCAAGATATTGTGGACCAGAAACAAAGAAAAACCTTTGGAAAGCAATAGTGCAGCTGTGGCATTGATTTCCTGGTTGTACAATCCGTAATGAGATACATGATCCTGCTGGAGTCCAGAAGATAAAACTTAGGGAACATGACTATACTCATTCAAAATATTGTAAGCATTGTTCCCTTTCCTTCTAGCATTTACATGCACTATTGTCTGAAGATTTATGCTGCCTCCCCCATATTCATAATTTGAAATACAAACCCCCAAGGTGATGATATTGGGGGGGTGGTCTTTGAAAAGTAATTAGATCACAAAGACAGAATGAATGAGATTAGTGCCTTTATAAAAGAGATCCAAGAGGAATCATTAGCCCTTTAGAAATAGAAGACAAGTGCCTATGAGGACATGGGCCTTCAGCAGACACCAGATCAGCCTGTTCCTTGATCTTGGCCACCAAAAACTCCAGAACTGTGAGATAGATAGATAGATATATATATATATATTTTTTTTTTTATTTATTTATTTATTTTTTTTTTTTGAGACAGAGTCTCACTATGTCACTCTCAGTAGAGTGCTGCAGCATCACAACTCACAGCAACCTCAAACTCTTGGGCTTAAACTATTCTCCTGCCTCAGCCTCCTAAGTAGCTTGGACTACAGGTGCCTGCCACAATACCTGGCTATCTTTTTGTTGTAGTTTTCATTGTTGTTTAGCATGGCCCAGGCGGGTTCAAACCCGCCAGCCCTGGTTTAGGTGGCCAGCACCCTAACCACTTAGCTACGAACACTGAGACCAAATTTTTTTTGTTTTTATAAGCCAACAATCTTTGACATAATATATTAAAGAGAAATTTGAAATCCTTCATTTTAATCCCTTCTAGGAAATTTTGCTCCCAACTATACTGAGATATAATTTGCAAATAAAACTGCATATATTTAAAGTGCAGTAGTATACCTACTTTCTTGACACTTGAAAATCTGAACATAAATATTTACTTCCCCCAAATCTTGACTAATAACCTACTTTTGAGAACATAGTTCACATGTTATGTGTGGTGGACACTGTATTCTTACAATAAAGTAAACTAAAGAAAAGAAAACGTTAGTAAGAAAATCATGAGGAAGAGAGAATACATTTCCCATTCATTAAGTGGAAGTGGATTATCATAAAAATCTTTCTGTCTCTTGTCAGGAGTGACAGAGACAGAAGAAAAATCTGTGTATAACTGACTTGCATGGGTCAAATCTGTGTTGTTCAAGAGTCAACACTACTGCTTTTTCCATTTTTTAGCCCCATATTTTCTTTTCTCTTTCCTCCTCATTCCAATGAAAATCCCAACTTCATGTCATTGCTAAGTTTTTCTACATCATAATATCTTATTATAAATATACCAAATGTAAATTTCATTTTAGTTATAGACATAGAATAATTTTAGCAATCTTTATATCTCCGGATAAATCTCATTACAGATATAGATATGTTTTATCTTCTCTTAAACACTTTATATTGATAGACATATGTGTAATAAGACATCTTAGTTTCAAGTGCACATTTCAAATATTGTATGCAAATTCTGTAGTATGTCTGAGTCATAGTTGTTTTTGTCTCCTTTCAGACGAACATAATGAAGAGAAAGTCATCCAGAGTGTAATTTCAGTACCAAGGTAAATATACAAGTTTTACTGCTAGGAGTTCTCTGGAGATCCTAAAGCCATATCTTTTCTGTACAAAAAAAAAAACCTCATCAGGACCCCCCATGAGGCCTTGACCTACATTCATTCTAAAGATACATCAGAAATAACTTAATCTCCATCTCTGCATCAAAGATACAGAATCAGTCATATACTTTCAGACATGAGTCTACGTGAAGTAGCCTGTTATAAGGATCATAAGTTCAGGATGGAGAAGTTCTTTGCACCTTTTTTTCACATTCTGATAGTTCTTATAAATAGGTCTCTATTTTAAAGTCTGTGTGGCATTAGTTATTAACTAAATCAGTTGAGTTCAGCTAGAAAAGCTACTAAAAATCTCAGGAAACACCAGTAATATTTGCTCTAGTCTCTAGTTTTAGAATAAATCATTTCCGTGAGGCTCAGTCCTCTGAATTCTCAAGAAGTCTTTTTCTTTCTTTCTTTTCTTTCTTTCTTTCTTTCTTTCTTTCTTTCTTTCTTTCTTTCTTTCTTTCTTTCTTTCTTTCTTTCTTTCTTTCTTCTTTTTTCCTTCCTTCCTTCCTTCCTTCCTTCCTTCCTTCCTTCCTTCCTTCCTTCTTTCTTTCTTCTTCTTTCTTTCTCCTTCTTTCCTTCCTTCCTTCCTTCCTTCCTTCCTTCCTTCCTTCCTTCCTTCCTTCCTTCCTTCCTTATTTCCTCTCTCTCTCTCTCTCTTCCATTTGGTAGACATTCATCAAGCCCCTTTTGGATCTTAGGCACTCTTCTAATTGTGATGCATTGAATAGTCAACAGAACAGAAAAGGACCCAGGACTCACTGAGCATGTGATCTGTTTGGCAAGACCACCACTAGCAAAGAGATAAATAAAAAATCACAATTCAGAGGTGATAGGCACTATGAACAAGGTAGGTGGGATAATAAGAAATTGAGTGACTCCATATTGGGGGAAAGGGGAACGCGAAGAGACATTTGAGATGGAAGTTATGATTAGTGTTATTTATATTTGTAATTGCAAAGGGGATTTCCAAACCCACACGATTTGGATATATAATTAAATAAAGTTACAGATCATAGTGTACATAATTCCCAGCCCAGTTTCTAATATTTATCTGTCATTTATATTCTATGGAGTGCTTGCATCTGCTGTTCTGGGTCCTCTTCCACCTACAGTAAATACATCTAACACTCTTAAGAGATGGAGAGTACTAAACAAATGGTTTAACAAAGTAAATACGTCTATTGGAGCTTGCCTGTTTTGCCCTTCACAAATAGCAGGCTAGTAATGGAAACTGTGGTCTCAGCACTCAAGTTCTCATCAGTAATCTTTTCCTGTTCTAATCCCAACTTTTGCTGCTACTGTTGTTGTTTAAATCCTAATATCTGAATGATAAAGAATGAGACATAGTACTAAGGGTCAAGGCAGGCGGGGGTTAGGGAAAACCATAATCCTGCCTACAAAATTTAGCACGCAGTCAGTAGGATGGCTATTCAAAATTCTACTTCTTTCAGATTTTGTTTGGGTGCACAGATCAGAGACAGGGGGAAGAAATAAAATTCTATATACTTTCTGGCAGGTAGGCACACCAGCATCATCATACTGATGGTATATTTAATCGACTCCAATTGGCCGGATTGTTAATGGAAATTCCCCTCACATTCTGACAATAAGCTGACAGTGTGTCCCAGTTCACAACTTTGTGCAATTTTATTTTTGTTGTGCAATTTTTAAGTCTCTTCCTAACTACTTTAGTGGAAAAGATGGAGGAGGCAGTTTTAAAAACTGCTAGCCAAATGACACTTCAGATTGGAAATGAGAGTAAATGTCTTTGCGTTTCTAATATATCTGTGAATTCTGTGTAAGAAATAATCTGGTCCATTGCAAAATGGATGTGCTACACACACTGACCTCATAGAAAAATCTGGAGAATTAAAAGTATATATATACTTTTATATATATTAAAAAAAAAAATATATATATATATATATATAGTTACATAGTTATATATATAGTTAATAGATAATAATGGAGCATGAACTGTTTTCTAACACTGTTTCAGTCACCAGACACAATATGTATAACAGATAGATATGTCTGCATACATGGAGCTAGTATTATTCCTTTTTATCTGACTTTGCTAAATTCTCATGCATCCTTTAAGTTTCATGGCTCAGTGCTCCTTTTCCTGGCCTGTCATTGCAGTGTATATGAAGATGAAACCCATGTTTATGTTCTTTTAAAAAATTTAATCTAGTGTCTTAAAATGTGCTTATTGAATAGACCCATTTATCTGTCAGTCATATATAATGTTGTCTTCAGTGTCCTTGTGTTCACCTCTTAGGAAAGTTCTCATTCATGATGTTTGCTTGAAATAAATAATTATAAGAAAGAAAATACCTCGACCTCAAGTTATTTATTTTTACTGGGAATAGATTTTCTTAAACATAGTTAATATGTTACAAAATATTGTCAAGTATCATTAGAAAAGTAAACAGAAATTTTAATGAATCTAAGAAATATTTTAATAATTCAAAAGTATGTTTAACACACAACTCCTCTAGACACATATCATTTTCAGATAAGCCAAGAATATTAGCAGTATCCACGATGACAGTTTAGTATATGGAACTTGTAAGTTTATACAATTCACTGTTATATTAATATAAAAGGTGAGAGAGACTTTAACAGAAGTAATCAACATTACATGATTCTTTGAACTTTATTTCACATTTCTTAACTCACAAAAGAAGTCATTGTTCTTAATTGGGTATATATTTTCATAATGCTCATTATGAGAGACTTAATAGAGAGACTTCTATTACTTCTTAATAACTGATTCTTTTTATTAAAATAGAAAAGTTTATTTATATTTTTGCTCTGGTAGTAAACTGAGGCATAGATGTGTGGCCAAACTGCACAATACAAACAAATTCTTATGCTTAATTATTAAACTCAGATTTGTTTTATCTTATTTTATCATATCTTTTTTCTTTTACCATAAATAAAGAAAATAAATAGTTTTTACTGTTACATTTTATGCATTTTTTAAAGCACCCTTATATTCACTTTGGAAGAAGGTAAGATTTCAGCCACTAAACACAAAAGCAAAAGCATAAAATATAAAACTCAGGTAATTATTTTCATTAAATGAGCTGATATTTTACAAAAATCCATTACTTGACAAGGGTGGAATTAATGAACCTATGAATTATATCCCAGAAAGGGCATTTATTATTAAATATTAAAACAATTATCTTACTAAATTATACCCTCCCATACGACTGAACAGATCAAACTAATTAATCAATTTCAGGCTTTTACTAAGGAGAAACACTTAAGTAAAAATATTAAATGCTAAATAAAATATTAAAATCTTAAAAATATAAATTAAAAATATTTCACAAGTAAAATTTAACAAACATCCTTCTGTAAATGTAACTACTTTTGCTAGAGTGAGAGCTAGCATAACATCAGTGATATCATGCTGAATAAAAAGTTTATTTGGCATCATAGAGTTTCCTTTTTTATCAGGCCTTATTTGAATATAAATTCTATAACTGAATGATATTATTATAATTTAATAATAAAAGAAAAAAAATTATTACATTGTCCCAGAAGTTGTCCTGAGAACAGAACATCGTGAAGCACAAACTCCTAGTATTTTCCCAGTGTGGAATATATGGACAGTATAAATAAAGGTGTTTGCTACTTTATACACGCATGAGGAGGCTTTTAGGCAGCATGACATAGTAGAGCTTGTTGCTCAGGGCCCTCTGGTTGAGAGTTTCCAATGCATTTGATAAAAATAAAGTTACCCATTATCTCCCATCAGTCACTGAAGTCCCTAACCCCAGGGACTGGTGGACTGGTACCAGGCCATGACCTGTTAGGAACTGGACTGCACAGAAGGAGGTGAGCCTTGGACAAGCCAGAGAAGCTTCCTCTATATCCATAGCCTCTCCCCATCGCTGGCATCACCATCTGATGAGGTACATAAATCATAATTAATGTGTGTGTGTAAAACATACAATGAACACGTACGTATATAAAACACACAATTCATATCTTCCTGCAATAAAATGTTTAATTATTAGGTTATTAAGTAAGAAATGTTTGATTTCCTTAAGTACTAATTTTGATAGTTTATATCTCAGATATTTCACTTTGGCACATCTATTTTGTGGGGTGGGGGAGTTATTCTTTGTGTTTTTTATTGTGAAAGTATATCCACATTCTTTCAAATGCATATATTGGCTTATGATTATCTTTAAAAATTCATTTTAGAGCAATTTTTATGAAACCACGGGTAAGTTAAAATTTGTATGACTTTGCAATATGAGTTCCATCATAGAACCAAGGCAGCATTGACAGCCCAAAATATGAACAAAGCGTTTTGGAATGATGTGGCTAATGAACACACAGTGTCTTGATGGTTTGGTTTCATTCTGGTGATTTTAATCTTGAAAATGAGCTTTGTTGATGACCTGAGAACAGGATGGATAACGATGGGATAAAAGCTGTAGTGGAATCAAATCCATCCTGACTTATACGTGAATTAGCAGCAAGGCTTGATGTTAATATTCCAACAATATCAGACCATTTTAAACAAGTCAGCAAGGTATAGAAACTGAACAGATTAGTTCTGCATAAATTAAACAAGCATCAAAAGAGAAATTGTCTTGAAGCTTGCTTTTCTTTGCTGTCATGAAATAAAGTCGAATCATTTCTACATTGTATTACTATATGTGTTGAAAAACAGATTCTTTTTGACAGTCAAAAGTGTTTGGCACAATGGTTGGATAAAAAGGAAGTGCTGAAACACAGTCCAAAACTAAATATTAATAAAAAAAGATAATGATGTCTTTGTGGTGGTCCAGACTTTATATTATACACTGAAATTTAATAAAACTTGGTCAATGGATTATGGCAGATGTCTACTGCAGACAGTTGGATGAAATGGTAAAGATACTTCTGATTAAACAGCTGAGACAGGACAATAGAGACAGGCCAATCCTCTTGTAAGATTATGCCACAGCACAAACAATGCTGTTCCAACCAGACGGGCTGAACTTGGAAACCATCATCCCCTCTATTCACCAGATCTGCACCAAATGACTACCACTTCCACACTTTGAAACAATATTCAATTCTCAACAAGCTATGGCAAATATCTTTTGCAATTTCATTACTGCTCCCTCTCCAGTCTTCTTCACTGCTGGTATAAACAAAATACCGTTAAGATGGCAATAGTTCAGGGACTACTTTGATTAACAGCACTTGGGTTTGTGTCAATAGTTCAGGGACATACTTTGATTAACTGCACTTGGGTTTTTTTAAGATATAGTAAACTAAAGTTTTGATTTGGAATTAGACATTTCATATTTAATGACCTATCCTGTAAGTAGTCCAGTAAGTACAAGGCCACTGGACTCAGGACCTGATTCTGGATAGATAGATGGTTCAAAGGAAGATATAGAGAATAGATATACCTCCTGTAAACCAAGAGGCAGGCTCAGTAGCTAAAACAAGAATTGTGATAAACAACATTTTAATGACTAAAACTTTTTTTATAATAGAAGAAATGAATAAATTCTCAGTTTGAAAGTTTATTATAAATTACAAAAAGATAAATAAAACAAATGAATAAGAAATGAAGTTATAAAACATCAAAAAAAATTTCTAAAAGATATCAGAGCAAAAAATATTTCCCACAAAATAGTAAGAATTAGATCACAGAAGACCTCCCCCCTTTTTGTTTGTTTGTTTTTAACAGTAACAACAAGGAAAGTACAGAAATGACTATTTCATTCTATAAGATTAAGGGATGCACATTAAGATTCAGAATTAAATTCCTAGCTAAACTTTCATCTAAGAGTTTAAATAATTTTGATTGTTTATTTGTTTCTATGAATATGCCGTAAGTATAAAAATAGCCTGGACATCTTTCTTCTAAAAATACTTGAAAGAGCTATATGAAAATTGTTATTGGGCAGTGCCTGTGGCTCAGTGAGTGGGGCACTGGCCCCATATACCAGAGGTGGCATGTTCAAACCCGACCCCAGCCGCCAAAAACTGCAAAAAAAAAAAAGAAAAAGAAAAAGAAAATTGTTACCACATATGTTAGAATAACTGGGACCCCATAAAGTATAAGCAACAAAATATCCAAAAATCCCTGCTGAAGACTGTCATAAAAGAAAAATTCTCAACTTTTACTAAAGAACCTGACACACTTCTTTCTGTAGGATATCGAACTCTGTATCATCTCAACTCAGAGTTTCTCCAAGACGCATTGTAATGAACCTGTCCAAAGTCAAGACAAACAAAAAAATTCTGCAAGCAGCCAGGAGTAAGTGCCAACTGATCTAGATAGGCAGAGCTATTAAGATGAAGTAGACTTTTCAGCTGAAACTTTCCAAGCAGGAAGATTATGGTCATCATCCACCTTCAACATTCTTAAATAAAAAACTTTTCAGCCCAGAATCCTGTATCCTGCTAAATTTAGCTTTAAAATTGATGTAGAAATCAAATATTTTGTAGATATGCAAGCACTGAGGAAATCTGCCACAAGACCAGCTCTACAGGAAACACTTAGACCTATTCTCAATACTGAACACTACAATAGAGCACCACCAAAGTAAACACCTAGAAGCCGAAGGCCAGAGCTTAGCTTCCACAGTGGCACATAGGATAAAACTACACAACAGACTACTCATAATAAGATGAATAGAATTCCACCACACTTATCCATACTCTCGATAAATGTCTACAGCTTAAATTCCCCCATTGAAGAGGCACAGACTGGCTGGTTGAATAAAAAACACAAACCATCCCTATCTGTATTCAGAGACACACCTAGCCCTGAAGGACAAATCAGGACTCAGGGTTAAGGGAAGGAAAACAGTATTTTAAGCAAATGGAAATCAGAAGAAAGGAGGGTTGAAATCTTATTCTCAGATACAAGTGGATTCAAAGCAACTTTAGTTAAGAAAGACAAAGATATACACTTTATATTGGTCAAAAGAACAATGAAACAAGGAGACATTTCAATTTAAACATTTATGCATCTAACTTAAATGCTCCCAGATTTATGCAATAGACCTTGAGAGGTCTGAGCAATATGAGAACCCATAACACCATAATAGTCAGGGACTTCAAAACCCCTCTGACAGAACTGGAAAGATCCTCTAAACAAAAACTAAACATAGATACAAAAGACTTAAATATGACCTTAGAACAAATGGGATTATGGAGATATATAGAACACTATATCCTTAAGCAAATGAATATACTTTTTTTCTCATTTTCTCATGGCACATATCCCAAAACAGATCACATTGCAGGATACAAAACAAAACTCAGCAAAATTAAAGGAATATAAATTATATCATGTTTCCACTCAGACCACAAGCCTATAAAGGTGAAGCTCAACTCCCACAAAAATGTTCATCCCCACACATAGTCCTGGAAACTAAAGAATCTGAATGATAGCTGGGTTCAGGAAGAGATAAAAGAGGAACTTATCAATATTCTCAAACATGACAAGAATGAAGACACAAGTTACCAAAACCTGTGGGATACAGCAAAAGCAGTCCTGAGAGGATAATCTATTACACTAGATGCCTACCTTCAAAAACAGAAAGTGAGCACAACAGAACACTCACAAACCATCTTATGGAACTAGAAAAAGAACAATCTAACCCTGAACCTATCAGAAGAAAAGAAATAGCCAAAATTAAAACATAGATTAATGAAATTGAAAACAAATGAATCATCATTCAGAAAATAAACAAAACAAAAAGTTGGTAAACCTTTGGCCTGACTAGCAGAAAAGTAAAATCCCTAGTAACCTCAATCAGAAATATAAAGGGGAAATGACAACAGATGCCACAGAAATGAAAGAAATTATCTCTGAATAATACAAAAAACTGTATCCAGAAATTTGATAATGTGGAGAAAATAAATAAATACTTGAAATCACACCTTCTCCCTATACTTAGCTAGGAAGAAATAGGTCTCCTGAATAAATCAATTTCAAGCACTGACATCAAAGAAACAATAAAACATCTCCCGACAAATAATGCCCTGGTCCAGATGGCTTTACACCAGAATTCTATCAAACCTTCAAAAAAGAGTTTATACTCATACTGCAGAAATTATTCAAATAAATTAAGAAGGAAGGAATCTTTCCCAACACATTCTATGAAGCAACCATCACTCTGATACCAAAACCAGGAAAAGATTCAACTAAAAAGGAGAACTACAGATCAAATTTACTAATGAATATAGATCCAAAACTTCTCAAAACAATCCTAGCCAATAGATTACAGCTACACATTAAAAAAAATCATTCATCATGATCAAGTAGGTTTCATCCCAGGATGCAAATCTGGTTTAACATACACAAGTCCATACACATAATTCACCATATCAACAGAAGCAAAAACAAAGACTATCTGGTCCTCTCAAAAGATGCACAAGAAGCATTTGATAAAATTCAGCATCCTTTTTCAATTAGAACATTTAAGAATATAGGCATAGATGGTACATTCCTTAATCTGATTGAAGCCATCTAATCCAACCCACAGCTAATATTACACTGAATGGAGTAAAACTGAAAGCTTTTCCATTCAGAACTGGAATAAGACAAGGTTGTTTGCTATCACCACTACTGTTCAACATAGTGCTAGAAGTTCTAGCCAATACAATCAGGCAAGAGAAGGAAATAAAGGGGCTCCAAATGAGGACAAAGGAAATTAACTCATGCTCTTTGCTGACTATATAATCTTATACTTAGAGAACCCCATAGACTCAATCACTAGACTCCCAGATGTGACCAAAAAATATAGTAATGTCTCAGGATATAATAAAATCGATGTCCATAAATCCTTAGCCTTTGTCTATGCCAATAATAGCCAAGATGAGAAATTAATTAAGGATACATTCCCTTGTCAGTAACTTCAAAGAAAATGAAATATCTTAAGAATATACCTCAGAAAAGAGGTAAAGGACCTTTTTAAAGAAAACATGAAACACTAAGAAAAGAAATAGCAGAGGATATTAACAAATAGAAGAACATACCGTGCTCATGGCTGGCAAGAACCAACATTGTAAAAAAATGTCTATATTTCCCAAAGCTATCTACAGATTCAATGAACTTCCCATTAAAATATCAATATCATATTTTCAAGATTTGGAAAAAATTACTCTTAATTTTTTATGGAATCATAAAAAATCCCATATAGCTAAGGCAATCCTTAAAATAAAACCAAGGCCAGGGGCATTAGCCCACAAGACTGTAGGCTGTACTACAAGGACATAGTGATCAAAACTGCATGGTATTGGCACAAAAATAGAGACATAGACATCTGGAATTGAATAGAAAACCATGAGATGAAACTACAATCTTACAGCCACCTGATCTTTGATAAACCAAAGAAGAGTATTCACTGGGAGAAAGAATCCCTATTCAATAAATGGTGCTGGGACAACTGGATAACCACATGTAAAAGACTGAACCTGGACCCATACCATTCTCCACTCACTAAAACTGATTCAAGATAGATTAAAGATCTAAACCTAAGGCAGGAATCAATAAAAATCCTGGAAGAAAGTGTGGTGAAAACACTTTAAACTATCAGGCTGGGGAAAGACTTTATGAGGAAGATTCCAGTGGCAATTGCAACAACTACAAAAATAAACAAATGGGACTTAATTCAACTGAATAGCTTCTGTACAGATAAGGAGACAACAACCAGAGCTAATAGATAACCATCAGAATGGGAAGAGATGTTTATATATTATGAATCAGACAAATGCTTGATAACTAGAATCTATAGAGAACTCAAATTAAGCAACAACAACAACAACATCAACAACAAAAAACAGCCAACAACCACATTTATCAATGGGCAAGTGAGATGAATAGACCCCTCTCTAGAAAAGACAGATGAATGGCTAGCAAGCATATGAAAAAATGCTTGTCATTCCCAATTATCAGAGAAATGCCAATCAAAACCACCCTGAGATATTGCCTAACCCCAGCGAGAATGGCCCACATCACAAAGACTTAAAGCTGCAAATGATGGCCGGGTTGTGGAGAGAAGGGAACACTTTTACACAACTTGCGGGACTGCAAATTAATATAACCCTTTTAGAAGGAAATATGAAGAATCTTCAAAGAACTTAGACTTGACTTCCTTTTATCCTACAACCCCATTACTGGCCATCTACCCAGAAGGAAAAAAAAATATTTTATCATAAGGACATTTTCACTAGATTGTTTATTGCAGCCTATATACAATTGCCAAATTGTGGAAACAACCTACATGCCCACCAATCCAGGAATGGATTAACAAGCTGTGGTATATGTATACCATGGAATACTATTCAGCCACTACTGAAGAGTTTGCCATTGTTCAAGGTTTACAGACAAATATAGCAATGGAATGTAGGTAGAAAGCCCAGAATGGAGTATGTACATATTGAAACTTAGTATGTAGGAGGATACATTTAAAAATCAGTAGGAAACTTATGTATGTTCAGAAATGACTTGAAGACAATGGGCTATCACTGTAGAAAGTAAAATACAATTCTATAATGCCATAATGATACATTTTAATTTATTTTTCAGACATATCAAAGGTTTAAACTGAAAATAAATTATTGACTTGCATTAAAAATGTGAAGAAAAATCTGTATAATTAGAGCTTAGAAAGAATTCCTTAAGGATAATTTTAAAAAGCACAAACCATAAAGTAAAAATACTATATATCAGATGATAATGCAGTGAATATTTTTGTCCATCAAATGTAATCTTAAGTAAACTAACAAGCAGAAAAGACATATCACAGACTCAGAGATAATATTTGCAAGGTAATGTAGCATGAAATACTTTCAATGATATTATAAAAAGAATTTCAAAATAGCAAATAGCCACAATACATACATGGGAAAAGCCTTGAAAAGACCATTTGCAGAAGTGGAAAGATGTATACAAAATAAATGTGAACAGGTGCTCACAAAATTTAGTAATCGGGATAACACTAATTTGATACAATATAATTTTATTTTATAGCTGTCAGATTATCAAAAAGTACAACTTGAGACAGACCAAAATTCAGTAAGGATAATAAATAATTTGATGTCTCATTGACAGTTAGTGAGACTATACTTTAATATGTCCATTTTGGTGAGAAATTTAGTACCAAATAGCATAGTTGGACACGTGCACACAAAGTTGATATTTCCAATTATCAGTACATATCTAAGTACTAAAATACTTCCATGTGTATACAAAGAGATTTATACTGCATCATTATTTATAAATGAAAAACCTATTGGAAATATGTTTATCAATAAAAAGAATGGCCAAATAGCTATGTGAATATGTATGAATATTCACAAAGCTTCCCTTTGTGCCTAGGTACCTAAAAGCAAGTTAATTATATCATTTCATGTCACTATCAGCATCAAGCTGTATAATATTAAATTATTTTTTTATTTTATTGTATGTGAATTTTACTCTTTGTTTCTGATCATCACTTTTACTGTGATAGCCAGTCTCAAAGATAGCTTCTGACTATGCTCACCACATTACCAAGTAGCCACCTGTCAGGTGAACAAGGGTTGGTCTGTGCTACCAATAGAATATTGCCAAAATAATGTTATATCATTCTGAAATGATATTATAAAAGCCATTATCATTTATGCCTTGCTCTCTTTCTCTCTGACGTTACTTTCACTGAAGACAGTCAGGGCCATGTTTTGAGGACATTTAGGCACCCAGTGAGGGAGTAAGCTTACAGGACAAGCAACTGAGGTCACCAAGCCATTCTTGGAATCTGGCACTGTAAGTCCAATGCAATCTCAAAAGAAACCCTGCACCAGCTACTGAGCTAAGCCATTCCTGAACCCCAGAACCTACAAAGTAATAAGGGTTAATTATTTTAAGTTACAGCAATCCAACACTAATACTCACTCCCCTTTTTTCCCTTAGGTAGCATGCTTAGTTTTTAGTATCTCTTGTTTGGTAAGCATACAAATGTATCCTTCAAAGATATATAAGGTCGGTGGGCACAAGGGCTGTAATCCTAGCAATCTGGGAGTTGAGGCAAGAAGATCCCTTGAGCTAAGGAATTTGAGACAAGCCTGAGCAAGAGCAAGACCCCACCACTACTAAACAGAAAAATTAGCTGGGATTCATGGTGTCTATAGTCTCAGATACTCAGGGGGCTGACGTAGGAGGATTTCTTGCACTTGGGAGTTTAAAGTTGCTTACTGTGAGCTAGGCTGATACCAAAAAAAGGGGAAAAAGGATAATATAATGTTAATTTTGTGCGTACATTTTTAATTTATAAAAATGCCTTGTGTTATAGATACCATTCTGTTCCTTTTTATGACACATTTTAAAGGCATATCAATTTTATTTAATATATTGTTTTCTTCGAATGTAGAAGAACATTTGAAAATATGTATTTTTCATAAATTAGCTTTTTACATATTCCATTAGAGACCTGTGACCAGTTTTCTCAAAGATATATATATATATATATATATATATATATATATATATATCCTGAAAAGGATTCCTGGAAATAGACTATATACCAACCACTTTCTTTTTGATGACTGGCTTTATTGCCTCTCATCTTTTCTCTGTTTCTACAAGTAATTTTTATTTAACTTATTCTTTTATTGGGTAATATATTGTTAGAGGGAAACCTTTAAAATACTTTAAAAAAAAATTTATGTTTCCATTATGATTATTTCTTTCAACTTCCCGTTTCTTCTCCCTGGAAGGATGTCAATACAATTAGCCCCTTGAGAACCCTATTAAAATAATTTACTAATTATACAAGCAAATAAAAATTATTTATATTACTATCTCCTATTACATAAGCATATTGTGCTACACTTCACTTTTTTTTTTTTTTTTACTTTACAATTTATCTTGAAGAAATTTTCACGTCAGATTGTAAAGAACTTCTTTTTCTACATAGATACATAGCCTACTGTTGTTTGGTTTTACCATAGTCATGTAAAAGCTTTTCTATAGATGGGCAAATTAGATTAATTCTCATTTATGACATTTCATATAATCCTTCAAAAACAATCTTTGACAGGTAAATATTATTTTCCATTTGTACAAGTTTACCACTAATGTGTACATTTATAAATCTATTTCTGGGTCAAAGGGCAAGTATGTTCATAATCTATATAGACATTGAGAAATATCTTCTTAAAGATGTTGTACCAACTGACAAGTTTGTATTAAAGAATCATTTCTTGAGATAGCTAATTCCTCCTCAGATTCTCTTGCCAAAGTGTGACTTCACATGTTTTAGTTTGTCGTGTTTGATGTGTGTCTATGTATGCAATGGACACAAATATTAAAACACATGTATTTTGGAAAAGTATATATGTACCTGTTCAAAATAGGAAGCACAAAATACAAATGGGGAAAAGTGGATTTGCCTCACACAACTACCCTGTGAAGCAGAGATTTTCTCCCGTGGCAGCTATACTTATCAGCTACATACACATCTAAGTTTGGACAAGTATAGGAAATTCTCATTTGGACAGATTTGCACTTCTTTTGCATTACAAGAACTGAAGTGAGAAAGCTCTTGCCAAAATGCTGTTTAAAAAAGAGATTTCTATGTAACTATTTATATTAGGAATATGTTTTTATTATCTTGACATTCAGCCTCAGCTAAGCTCTGATGTGAATCTTAACCAAGTGATAATTCTATTGACTTTTTGTCTACTGTGTAAGACCATGTCTGAGGGATCCTCCTCTACTGATGATTGCAATTGTTCCAGGTGGCTTCAACCCACATGGCTTGGATCTATTCAACAGTGGTCACTATGGGATCACCATTCATCATCCTCCAGCCAGATATTTGCCTTGCCTCTGCATTCATTAAATATTCTGTTTTATTTTTATATTCCATAAATTCCTTCTGTTTGGCTTATTCTTATTTTTAGGGGAGAAAGAACAAGAGCATATTTTCAATTAACTTCCTTACAAAGAATATATGAAAATGTATTTAAGATCTCCATATAATTTGGTTAAGTATGCCATTTCAAACTAGAACATTAGTTCTTTGTCTTTCAGTTTCCAGTATCACAATTGGGATGACCAAAAATAATTACAATTTTTAAGAACTTGACCTCTTTCTTTAAATTTTCCATTATCACCCAAAATTGGAACATAGAACAAGAACCACGGGGAGACACATATTAAGGCACTTGTTCTGATGCGATTGTGGGAGCTGATTATGTAGTTTCTGTAAAGCTGTGGTCTTCATGCCCAATGCTAAAACTTGAGCATAAATAGCACCTGTGATGTATGTAGTTCGCTTGTCTGCTGGGGTGACCCACACCTTCATTCCTGAAAGGTGTAAACTTTTATCAGCCCTGTTTAAATAGAGTTTGTAGCTTTCCATTGTCTTCACTCTCAGAACATGAGCTTAGTAAAAGGCATTCTAGAGGAGCATTCCAGAATACTCTTTTTATTACACTATTTATAGGAACCAGATTTCTTCTTAGGTGTTGGAATCAAATACTGACAGTACCATACCTTCATCTTTGCTCACTAATATAGCATAAGCGACAGTACACAGAGTATTAGGTGGCAATCTAAATTTCTAATTCAATGGAACGATTGCTGTATCCCGTGATCAAAACTTTCTTCGTGTTGGAACTAAGAATACTGAAGTACAAAAGAAAAAAAAATAGTAGTGGCTCACCATAGTTAAAAGTCAAAGTACCCACTCCAATGTTAACTCTTGGATCTTTGCAATGAGAGAAAAGCACCATTTATTCAATGATGATTTATAGTATACTCTGTACCTAAATTGCCACCTAACTGGCAATGTAACAAAGTCTTTAAAAGGCCATTCTAGTATTCAAGCCAGCTGATTCAGGATGATGGGAAGCATAAAAACATCAGTTAATCTCATAAATATAAGCCCACAGCCACTGAGATTTTGCTGTGAAATGACATCTTAGACAGAGTGATGCTAAATGGAATACCATAACAGAGGGAAGATGTTCTCTAAATCCACTCATATTAGTCTAGGCAGATGCATTGCAAGCTAGGAAGACAAATTTATTTCCAAAATAAATGTCAATTTAAGAATAAAATATACCCTTTCCATGACAGAAATGACACCAAATAACCAATTGCCACCAGCTCTGTGCCATATCCCTTTGGGGAAAGGTGCCATTTCAGGGAGTTTAGAGTGGTATCTACTGTTGGCAGATTGGTCAGTCACTCCTAACTGAATGTGGCCAGTTTGGCCTTGGTCAGTAGACTTCCATCCTCCTAAGTCCATGCATACCCATCACCCCTGCCAGCATGAATAACAAACTTTTGACTTAAAAAGCTTACATTCCAAGCCTTTTAAAGGATTTAGGGCAAATCTTCCACAAAGTATACCTCATTATGATTTCTAGGGCTTTCATTTTGCATTCAGTCTCAATGTTGATAAATGGTTTTGTGAGTCTATTAGCAGTGAAAGTTCTTACCAAAGTAAAATGGGGGGGTGGGAAACAGATTTTGGTGGTTAACATTTTAAGAAAAGATGTTATTTAAAAAACAATAAAAACAAGATATTGTTGATTAGCTCTCCAGCTATATTACCCCATGGTGGGCAAAATCTAAAATATTTCTCCACATAAGATGTCTACATGATAGTATTCAAGCCTCTACCTTTCTTTACATAAGTCTCTAAATTTATTTTATAATCATTAAAACTTTCCGTAAGTTATAGTTCTGGATCTTTAGCTTTATTTGACAAGGTCTTTCTTTTTTATATAGTAAAAACTTTAACATTGTTACACGATAGCCAAATCTGTTCCTTGAATTTCAGAAATTACTAGCTGAAAACCTGACACAACCACATATGTCTCATAACAATTTTAAGATGAATGTGTCCAAAGTCTAAACTCATTTGAATTCATTTTAATAAGCATTTCATATTCAATATTCCTTACCATCATCCCCCAGGAACGCAAGTTAGATCCTTGATAACCTCAAGAGTTCCTTTCTCTCCCTTGACTCCAAAATGTAACATACTGAAATTGTATGGGTGTTAAATTCTAAAGACCTTTTTCAAGCATTTCTCTTTATTTCATCCTTACTGTCGCCACCGACCTATTGAAAATCCTCATTAAGTTTCACTTACTGTTTCCTATGGTTTCTCGTCTACCTTTCTGCACTTTCTCCTTAGTCTTTAGCATGGATATTGAGGCAAGAGTTTAGTATGCACTTTTGACCGTATCTCACTCTATTTTGATCTTTCAGACTTTCCAAAAGACATAAAAATTCTTTGTGACTGAGTCTAGCAAGCCTGTCCAGAATCAACTTACTATACTTACCTAAGGGAACTACATAATACCTAGAAAAAACTACGTGCAGTGACTTGTGTGTGTGATCTGTTCATATAATCTTTCTTCTATCTAGATTGCACTTATCTTTTCTCTCCTAAAAATTTAGACAATGCATTTTGCCATTCCTTAAAACAGATTCCCTCGTCCCTATCTCCATAATGCTTTGCTTATATCTTAAAAAGAAGCACAAGCAGGATTCTATTTTTTGCTTATTTTTATTTGTACTCATAGATGATGAGCATCTTTGCAGGAATTTATCTTTATCGTTTAGCCTTTTGTATAGTGCTTTGAATATATATGTTTGCTAGCTTTACAACATTAAAGAATATGTATTGTTATCTTCTATGCTATGATATTTTAATTGATACAAAGAAATTTTCTCACTTTCTCTGCGCATATATTTACATATTTCTCTTTCTATACACAAGAGTACATGTTTACATACATACATAAATAATGAATGGATTATTAAATAGAAATAAATAAGACTACTATTATGTAATTCTCATTTTGGCCCTATCCTAGAAAAAACTTTACAAAGCAAACTAAGCATGTAAAATGTATAGAAACGTGAGTTTCTAAAAAGTTCTTAATGTACCTTATGAACTCTACATATACAACAGACAAACCAAGCATTCAGAACTTCTGGCCCCTCTTCTCCATGGTGTATACTTATTATCATATGTATAAACAGAAAGGTATAGCAACAGGGACTGCAGTGCACTCATTTTTTTGTGCATTTTTTGTTAATGCAAATCTGGCTCATGTTTATACCTCAAAGATTCTTGAAAGAAAGATTAATGACATGAATATTTGTAAAGAAAGTGTCTATGTGACCAACATTGGGACTGCTCTTAAATATCAGTGTCAGAGTTTTGTACAGTGACTGCCTTTTTACCACACAACCCTATTTTATTGAAGTGACAGGCTGTCACATGTAAAGTTTATTTCTATTACCCCTTTTGCTGCTTTAATTCACAGTCTACATTCAGTGTCTTTTCCTTTTCTTTTCATATGTTAATTTTGATTTGAACCAATTAACATATCTAACAAATCCTAGAATTAATTTTTCAATTCAGATTGAGGCACATATTTTTGCTGAAATATATTAAAGTGTTTCTTTTTAATAGTTCAGTTTCCAATATTTTTCCCTACATTTTGGAACAAGGTTATGTCTATCATTACTTCATTGCCAGCTGACTCTAATAGTTACTTCTCTGGACTCCCTTCAATGATCTATTTTAAGAAGGTTTAATGACTACACTTGTAAAACTTTCTTGTTACACTCTGTCTCTGAATGCAATCTCTGATATTTGCTGAACATCATTCTTGGTAGGAATACCACTATGAGCTCAAATGAGCCAGTCTTCCATTAAGCCACATGAGTAGTGATGGAGCCGTGAAAGAATGTGGGAAAGCAATTTGGGGCTGGAAAACATGGTTACATTTTTAAAACAGTAATGTCTTGGATGGCAGAGCTGGCTGGAATAAGCAACTACACTCCTGCTTCACATAATACAAATACCATTCTATAAAAACATGATAAACAGCCACATACATACCAGAAGTAATTTAATTGCATAGAAAACCTTTTATGGTCATTTGGAATTGTCAGAGATTTTATATTTACCTTTCAGAGATTTTTTTTTTTTCAAAATAGCAATATAGCTTAAAGACAAAAATAAGTGAAAATCTGCAGATTTTAGCTGAATTTCCCTTACACCAGTTTTTAGAATAGCACTTGCCTACTTTCTATGTATCTAGCCTACATCATTGTGGTTTTGTTCAGATGCAAGTAAAAGCTAATGTTTGTTTTTAAAAATTTCATTATCCTCCAGGCAATTTGAAGACCCACAGATATAAAATATAACTAAGCATAACAGACAATTTTCTGTTCACCATCCAAGTGTTTATTCTGTCAGGTAAAATGTAATCATTTGTAAACTACAGAAACCTCAAAGTCCAAATGACAGAGGACGTTTAAGTACTTGCCTCACATCCACACAAGCATTAGGTCCAACTCAGAAGGTCTTTTCCATCTTACGTGTAACTAAGAAGCCAAAATTAATTTATATCAAGTGACCATTCAATATCACTGAAATAATCTCAGCTCTGCAACTTCATTCACAGGCTGGCTTTTCTTGCAGTGGTAAAATTGATGCCATAATTTAAGACCTCACATTCATTTACCACATTTTCCAGAACAGAGAAAAAATTATTTCTTCCAACCATTCTCTACATTCTTGGCTTGATTCCATTTGAAACAATTTAGGTTCTTAACTTGAAATAATAAACTCTGCAAGAGGAGGTGCCAATTAATTGATCCACTCTTGGACATGATAGGCAGAATCAAACTCACTCATAACGCCCGCTGCCAACACAGATGCAGGAATAGATGATTAGTCAATCAACAAAGACCACTGCATCCCTGCAATATAGAGATAATGTACTTAAAGGTAAGTAATTGTAAAACTCTAAAGTAATGGTCAATCAAAACCCCTTAAATACTTTATTAGAGATTATTTTCAAATTACAACACAACAAATAGCTGTTGTAACCGAACAAACCGTACAACTTCAACAAATAATCTGCCCATTAAGTGAAAATCTTCATTCTATATAATTAAACATTAACTTAAAAAAAAACTCCACACTAGAGATATTTGACAGAAATTATTTAAACTGTATATTTATTTTTGTACAGAACAAAGAAAATACTCTCCCTACTCCTTACAGATTTAGTCCATTACTACTATGACTTTTACTAAGAATTAAAATCTATGTAAGATAAAATTGGATAAAATGTAAGAGTTTAGCATCACAAATTATTAAAAAAACTCTCCAAAAAGAAAAAATAAAACCTTCAATGTCACCTTCTTATAAGATAATTAAAAAAACATTCTTGATAACCCTGGAAACATCCTACTTTCTCCCACCAAATATAACTCCATCGCTATTTCTAAAGGAAACCACTATCTATTTAGAGCAATCATATTCTTTTTTGTATAATTGCACTTAAAAATGCATCCCTATGCCTTAGAGTTTCATTTTTCTTGTTTGCAATTTTTTTATGAATGGATTTATACACAAGGTACACTTTCTATCCCCATTGTTTAATTCATATATTTAGAGATTCATCCACTGCAGACATACATTGTTATAGTTCATTCATTTCTCATACTACATATCATTCTGTTAAAAAAAAATATACCATTTCTAATTCATCCATTCAGTTATTGGTACCTATGTAATTTACTGTCAGTTTGGGGCTATTTCAAATAATCTTTTTCACATATTTTAATTTCTCAGTAACAATGAGCAAAGATTTCTGTTAGTAATAACATAAGAGAGGAGGTCTTCCAAGTGTTGCTATGAACTAGTTACTATCTAAAAATATTTTTAGCCCATCATGCTTGTTTTTCAGGACTGTTTATTACAAACACACGTGCGATTTTTATAGTCTTATGATCTATAACTCTTTACAGAATAAAAGTTAATCATGTAGGTTTTCTAGCTATGACTAGCAATACACGAAAAAGTAGAACTTCCAGGACTAATTGAGTCCCCACGCTACCTTGAACTGCACGCCGTTGATACTGTGAAGTCAAAACATGTGCTATGAACCCAAAACATATCCTGTAAAAAATTTTACTTTAGAAAACTGCCTGTGATCAATTCAGACCATCGCAATTATTGACATGGCAATGTTAGAGTTTCCTTGTAGTGTACATGGCTAATTATCAGTAAAGCTTGGAGCTGAATAAGACTTGTGCATTATGTGATTCAGCCGTTGTTGATGGGGCCAGGACAATGAGAAAAACTAATATTTATAGTAGTTTCACATGAAGCAACTTTTCTAATATCAAAAAAAAATACTCTATACTTTAAGACTGCTATAAACTTTCTTTCCCAGTGTATATCTTCATCTCTAGATGAAGGTGAGAGAATGTGAGTTTGTTTAGGCTATTTTGAATGTGTTTACTTTCTGGAATGTTTATACTCTAAGCCTCATTACCAAGATGGATACAATTTACAAATAGTGCATATCTAAAATGTAGGAAGCTGTGAAAAGTCTAGTGCATTTCTGACAGTCATTAAACTCATTCATAACATACCAGAGACGTCAAGGCACTGCATCCCTATACCATGTGAATCTGTAGTGCTAAGTCCTGAAAAGGATGAAGAACTTTGTTGTTGTACTGGGATATGTTTCTGTAGGTAACCTTTGTTCTGAATAGGAAAATAATATCCAGATGTTTCATCTGTGAAATTTATGATATGCCCTTGCACTTGACCATCATTTGTTTCTGAAATCATCTTTGTGGGAAATTAATGCTACTCAAGCATTATGTTTCAGATGTGAAGTTTTGTTTTATGCTCAATTAGAATGATGTCTATAAGCATGAACATGATAAACATTTACCTTATGATTACTCAGAAATTGACTCATTACTGAACTTTTCTATCAATAAGGTTGTGTGAGACTTTCTTCTCATTTTTAAACGGTTTGATCTTGTATTATACTGTAAGAGACATATTGTGGCTATAAAATAAACGATGATCATAAGGCCCATTAAGACATGTCACAAGGTCTACCTTGAGTTACATAATCTAGAGACTTACGAAGCCAGCCCAGGGATTTCCAGAAAACAAGACCACCTCAGTGCAGATGCGACTCTCAGACACCATAAAAAACATAAATTCTCTCTTGTGAAAGAAACACTTGTAACTGACCCGCACTGCCTACAGGTATAATAACCTGAATGGAGACCTTTCTGGTCATATGTCCCTTGACTGTGTTGGCTCATGCTACAAGCCTACCTCCGCTCTATGTTTTGTAACAAAGCTGACAAAATAAACTACCTAAACAGACAGTAGCTAGATTCGTCTTTGACTTGAATCAGACTGAACAGAAAAAGTTGTCACTGGGGAAATTAGGGTCACCTGAAATCACAAACATGACAGATCATGTTCCCAAGAAATATACATTACCATCCTTAACAAGATGCTCAAGCACTATATTAACTGTGTTATATACATTTGATATTTACAATAGTTCTGCTGCTTGGATCAATGTGGTAACTACCAGTCATATGTAGCTATTGAATTTTAAATTAGATTTATTAAGATTAAGAAATTGAAATTTCAGTTACACCAGTCACAATTTGAATACTCAATATTGGTGAACACAACAGAAAATTTGAAACATGACAGAAGCTCTATTGGACACACGCTTTAGTGAGACAGAGGCAATATGCAATGTCGACCTTCAAGTACAGGGTGTCTGACATCTCAACTAAAGCTAGAAATTTCACATTACATTGTACATTTCATGATGGTAGAAAACTTCTCTATTATGTTTGTAGATGTTTCATTGTCTTTTAGTAGAACAAATGCATAAGAGACCACTCATAAATGAGTGACAGGAGGAATGGCTATGTGAGTGGCTGAAAAATCAAGATGAATAGTTTAAAACTATTATTTACATAGCATTTATTTAGGTGACAATAATTCAATATCTGAGTCAGTGGTTATGGACTATGATTCATACATGTTTTGTGTTTCTACCATAATTTATATTGTATTATTCTATATTGATAAATTAATTTCCTTAGTAAATATACCATATTTTTGTTATTCATTTTGTATATTGGTTAACTCTGTAATATTTAATCCATCAAAATAACAATCAATTTTTTTTCTTTATTTATCATTAAATCATAGCTGTGTACATTAGTGCAATCAAGGGGTACAATGTGCTGGTTTCATATATAATCTGAAATATTCTCATCAGACTGTTCAACATAAACTTCATGGCATTTTCTTAGTTATTGTATGTAAACATTTGTATTTTACATTTAGTAAGTTTCATCTGTACCCATTATAAGATGCAACATAAGTATGGCCCCACCCATTATCCTCCCTTCACCCTAACCTCCCCCCTCCCTTATCCTCCCTTGGCCCTTTCCCCATATTCTTGTGCTATAGTTGGGTTATAGCCTTCATGTAAAAACCATAAATTAGCTTCATAGTAGGGCTGAGTACAATGCATACATTTTCTTCCATTCCTGAGAGACTTTGCTAAGAAGAATATGCTCCAGCTCCATCCAAGTAGACATGAAAGAGTTAAAGTCTCCATCTTTCTTTAAGGCTGCATAATATTCCATGATATACATGTACCACAATTTGCTAGTCCATTCATGAGTCAATGGGCGCTTGGGCTTCTTCCATGACTTAGCAATTATGAATTGGGCTGCAATAAACATTCTAATACAGATGTCTTTTGTTATATTGTGATTTTTGGTCTTCTGGGTATAAACCTAGTAAAAAAAATAGGATCAAACGGCAGGTCTATTTTTAGATCTCTAAGTATTCTCCAAACCTCCTTCCAAAAGGAAGGTATTAGTGTGTATTCCCACCAGCAGTGTAGAAGTTTGCCCTTTGCTCCACATCCATGCCAACATCTCTGGTTTTGGGATTCTGTTATGTGGGCTACTCTTACTGGGGTTAGGTGATATCTCAAGTAGTTTTGATTTGCATTTCTCTGATGATTAAGGATGATGAGCTTTTTTTCATGTTTGTAGATTGTGCGTCTGTCTTCTTTAGAGAAGTTTCTCTTCAAGTCCTTTGCCCACCCTGAGATGGGATCACATGTTCTTTTCTTGCTAATATGTTTGAGTTCTCTATGGATTCTGGTTATTAAACCTTTATCGAACGTATAACCTGCAAATATTTTCTCCCATTCTGAGGGCTGTCTGCTTGCTTTACTTGCTATGTTCTTGGCTGTGCAGAAGCTTTTTAGTTTGATCAGATTCCAGTAGTGTATTTTTGATACTGCTTCAATTGCCTGGGTGTCCTCCTCATAAAATATTCACACAGGCTAATTCCTTCAAGAGTTTTCCCTGCACTTTCTTCAAGTATTTTTATAGATTCAGGACTTAAGTTTAAATCTTTTATCCAGTGAGAGTCTATCTTAGTTAATGATGTAAAGGTGTGGGTCCAGTTTCAGTCTTTTACAGATTGCCAGCCAGTTCACCCAGCACCATTTGTTAAATAGGGAATCTTTTCCCCACTGAATGTTTTTAATTGCCTTGTCAAAGATCAAATAACAGTAAGTAGCTGGATCCATCTCTTGGTTCTCTATTCTGTTCCAGACATCTACTTCTCTGTTTTTGTGCCAGTACCATGCTGTGTTGATCACTATCAATTTACAGTACAGTCTCAGGTCTGGTAGTGTGTTTCTGATTCCATATAAAACAAAGTATTATTTTTTCAAGATCTTTAAAGTATGACAATGGAGCTTTAATAGGAATTGCATCAAAATTATAATATATTATTATATTATTTAACAATGCTGATTCTTCCCAGCCAAGAGCATGGTATGTTTTTCCATTTGTTAACATCTTCAGCTATTTCTTTTCTTAAAGTTATATAGTTCTTTTTATAGAGATATTTCACATCTTGTTAGGTATACTCTCAAATATTTCATCTTCTTTGCCACTACTGTGAAAGGAATAGAGGCCTTAACTGTTTTTTCAGGTTGGCTATTGTTGGTATATATGAAGGCTACAGATTTATGGGTGTTGATTTTGTAGCCTGAGACATTGCTGTATTCCTTGATCACTTCTAAAAGTTTTGTAGTAGAATCCCTAGTATTTTCCAGATATACAATCATATCAATTGCAAAGAGTGAAAGTTTGATCTCTTCTGACCCTATGTGGATACCCTTGATGGCCTTTTCTTCCCTAATTGCAATGGCTAAAACTTCCATTACAATGATAAAGAGCAATGGAGACAATGGGCAACCTTTCCTGGTTCCTGGTCTAAGTGGAAATGATTTCAATTTAACTCCATTCAATACGATATTGGCTGTGGGTTTGCTGTAGATGGCCTCTATTAATTGAAGAAATGTCCCTTCTGTACCAATTTTCTTAAGTGTTCTAATCATGAAGGGATGCTGGATATTATCAAATGCTTTTTCTGCATCAATTGAGAGAATCATATGGTCTTTATTTTTATTTTATTTTGTTTATGTGCTGAATTACATTTATAGATTTATGTATATTGAACCAGCCTTGAGACCCTGGGATAAATCCCACTGGGTCAGGGTGTTTAAATTTTTGATGTGCTGTTGGATTCTGTGTTTTAGGATCTTATTGAGTATTTTTGCATCGATATTCATTAGTTATATTGGTCTACAATTTTCTTTTCTTGTTGGGTCTTTCCCTGGTTTAGGGATCAAGATGACGTTTGCTTCCTAGAATGTTTTGGGTAGTATTCTGTCTTTTTCTATATTTTGGAAGAGGTTTAGTTATATGGGTAGTAGTTTTTCTTTATGGTTCGGTAGAATTCTGACATAAAGCCATCTGATCCTGGGCTTTTCTTTTTAGGGTGATTTTATATAGTTGTTGCTCTTTCAGAACTTGATATAGGCCTGTTCAAAATTTACACTTCATTCTGGCAAAATCTAGGTAGGTGGTGTACTTCCATGTATTGGTCAATTTCTTTCAGATTTTCATATTTCTGAGAGTAAAGTTTCTTGTAATATTTGTTAAGGATTTTTTGAATTTCTGAGGTGTCTCTTGTTATTTCATGTTTACCATTTCTCATTGATAAAATTAGAGGTTTTACTCTTTTTTTTTCCTGGTTAGGTTGGCCAAAGCTTTATCTATTTTATTGATCTTTTCAAAAAACCAACTTTTGGATTTATTGATCTGTTGTATAATTCTTTTGTTTTCAATTTCATTTAATTCTGCTCTGATTTTGTTTATTTCTTTTCTTCTTCGGGGTTTGGAGTTGGAATGTTCTTCCTTCTCCAGTTGTTTGAGATGTCCCATTAAGTTATTAACTTCCTCTTTTTCCATTTTCTTGAGGAAGGCTTGCAGTGCTATAAATTTCCCTCTTAGGCCCATCTTTACAGTGTCCCAGAGGTTCTGATAATTCGTGTCTTCATTGTTGTTTTTCTCCAAAAATTTGGTGATTTCCTTCTTAATCTCATTTATAACCCATGTATCCTTCAGCATAAGGTTATTTAGCTTCCATGTTTTTATATGGGTATGCAGATTCCTGTTGTTATTGAGTTCAACTTTTATTTTATGACGGTCTGAGAAGATGCAAGGAATAATTTCTATATTTTTTATAAATTTGCTGAAGTTAGATTTGTGTCCTAGGATATGGTCAATTTAGGAGTATGTTACATGAGCTGATGAGAAAAATGTGTATTCAGTTTTGTCGGGATGAAATGTTCTGTAGATGTCTGTTTAGTCTAGATGTTAAATGGTTATGTTTATATCTAAAATTTCTTTCCTTAGGTACTTTTTGGAACATCTATCCAGCATTGCTGAAGGTGTTAAAATCTCCAACTACTATGGAACTGGAGTAAATCAAGTTGCTCATGTCTGTTAGAGTTTCTCTCTTAAATTGAGGTGCATTCTGGTTGGGTGCTTACATGTTAATAATTGAAATCTCATCATATTGTGTATTACCTTTAACAAATATGAAGAATTATCTATCCTTATCCTTCCTTGTTTTGGTTGGTTTAAAGCCTATTGCATCTGTGAATAGAATTGCAATGCCTGCTTTTTTCTGCTTTCCATTTGCCTGGAGTATAGATGATCATCCCTTCACCTTGAGTTTATATTTTTCTTTTAATGTAAGATGAGATTCTTGTATGCGTTAGATATCTGCCTTGAGTTTTTGTATCCAGTCAGCCAACCTGTGCCCCTTTAGAGGACAGTTTAAATCATTCACATTAATTGAGAATATTGATAAGCCTTTCGAGAGTCTGGTGGACATTTTTAATCCTTTTGCGAGTGTGGAAGCTGGAATTTGATCAAAATTTTCTGGATGGGCTTACTTTTGTGGTGGAGAATTATGCTGGTCTTTATAGAGGATAGGTCTGAGAATATTCTGGAGAGCTGGTTTAGTTATGGCAAATTTCTTCAACATGTAAATGTCATTAAAGTATTTAATTTCTTCATCATAAATGAAGCTCAGTTTAGCTGGTTACAGGATCCAGGGTTGATAGTTATTTTGTTTTAGGAGATTAAAAGTCGATGACCATCCTCTTCTAGCTTGAAAGGTTTCAGTAGAGAGATCTGTAGTTATTCTAATATTCTTCCCCTTGTAGGTTTTCTTTCATCTTGCTGCTTTCAGAATTTTCTCCTTCATATTAACTTTAGTGATGTGTCTGGGGATGTCTTATTTGTGTTGGGTTGTGCTGAATTTCTAAAACTATCTACTACCTGAATTTCAGAATCTC